>PVKP010018760.1:0-43696 GCA_004027715.1 Plecturocebus donacophilus | reverse complement strand
CTCCAGATTTTTTAATGATCGCCATTCTAACTGGCGTGAGATGGTATCTCAATGTAGTTTTGATTTGCATTTCTCTAAAGACCAGTGATGTTGAGCATTTTTTTCACTCCAGAGTTTAATTAGATCCCATTTGTCTATTTTGGCTTTTGTTGTCAACGCTTTTGGTGTTTTAGTCATGAAGTCCTTGCCTATGCCTACATTCTGAATGGTTTTGCTTAGGTTTTCCTCTAGGGTTTTTATGGCGTTAGGTCTTATGTTTAAGCCTTTAATCCATTAGTGTAAGGTGTCAGGAAGGGGTCCAGTTTCTGCTTTCTGCACACTGCTAGCCAGTTTTCCCAACACCATTTATTAAACAGGGAATCTTTTCCCCACTGCTTATTTTTGTCAGGTTTGTCAAAGATCAGATGATTGTAGATGTGTGGTGTTGCCTCCAGGGCCTCTGTTCTGTTCCATTGGTTTATAGCTCTGTTTTGGTAACAGTACTGTGCTGTTTTGATTCCTGTAGCCTTGTAGTATAGTTTCAAATCAGGTAGCGTGATGTCTCCAGCTTTGTTCTTTTTGCTTAGGATTGTCTTGGCTATGCAGGCTCTCTTTTGGTTCCATATGAAGTTTAAGGTGGTTTTTCCAGTTCTGTGAAGATGGTCATTGGTAGCTTGATGAGGATAGCATTGAATCTAGAAATTACTTTGGGCAATGTGGCCATTTTCACAATATTGATTCTTCCTAACCATGAGCATAGAATGTTTCTTCATCTGTTTGTGTCCTCTCTGATTTCCTTGAGCAGTGGTTTGTAGTTCTCCTTGAAGAGGTCCTTTACATCCTTTGTTAGTTATATTCCTAGATATTTTATTCTCTTTGTAGCAATTGTGAATGGGAGTTTGCTCATGATTTGGCTCTCTGTTAGTCTGTTATTGGTGTATAGAAATGCTTGTGATTTCTGCACATTGATTTTGTATCTTGAGACTTTGCTGTAGTTGCTTATCAGTTTAAGGAGATTTGGGGCTGAGATGATAGGGTCTTCTAAATATACAATCCTGTTGTCTGCAAATAGAGACAATTTGACTTCCTCTTTTCCTAATTGAATATCCTTTATTTTTTTTTCCTGCCTAATTTCTCTGGCTAGAACTTCCAATAAAATATTAAACAGGAGTGGTGAGAGAGGGCAACCTTGTCTAGTGCCAGATTTCAAAGGGAATGCTTCCAGTTTTTGTCCATTCCCTTTTAAAAGGTCACTTTGACATGTGCAGACAGGCCATCATGAGAAGCACGTAAATATGAGGTGTACGGTGCTTGAGGGCTGCCCACAAGGGACTGGAGAAATGCATCCCTACCAGTGATAATAAATGACTAAATTAACTCTGTTGTATTTTTTTTTTCAATGTGAAGCACTGTACAGTTGATTTGTAATTATTTACAGAAGTACACCGACCATAAACCTAGGCCTAAGTCAAATAAATGGTGACTGATGCTCCTGAATATAGATATCCCTTCCTAAATCTGATTAAGATTTATCTATTTTTCTAGAATACGTTTGTTTCTCTCACAATGTGTATTGTGATTTTTTAAAAGAGATATGGTGAAAATTTAAATAATACACAAAAGATATACCAATATAACACTTATTATTACTCTTATGAGTTAATGTTATATTGTTTCTTAATTTTTTAAAATCATTTTATACAAAACACATTTTGGCATTTAATGCTTAAAAATCTCTTTATAATGTATATAATTGAAACGCCACTGAAAAAATTCATTGCCTTTTTGCTTTTATTGAATTGTAATATATATATATAGACAAATATAAAAATCATAGGAATGGCTTAATTGTTTTTTTTCCCTAGGTGAACACATCATGGGACCAACATAGAGACCAAGAATCTGAATATCACAGGTCCTCCCCAAAAACTTCTGTGTTCCTTCTACAGTCAGTTTCCTCTCTCAAGTGAAACCATTTTTCTTGATTTATAATGGCATGGATTAATTTTGCCTATCCTTGAACTTCACCTAAATAGATTAATATCTCACACACACTATTATGTCTAGATCACTTGGCTACATTTTATATAAATAATAAAATATATCTGCATTGTTGTATATATGGTTTTATTTTAAATACTCTTTTTATTTTAGAACAATTTTAGGTTTACTGGATTGTTGAGAAAATAGTTCAGAGAGTTAACATATACCCTACACAGAGTTTCCCCTCTTTTTAGCATCTTACATTACTATAGTAGTTTTCACAATTAATGAACCAATATTAATTTATTAATATTGTTATTAGCTAATGACCATACTTTACTGAGATATCCTCAGTCTTCCCCTTACGTCCCTTTTCTGTTGCATGATCCCATTGAAGACACTGTATGCATCATGCCTCTTTAGGCTCTCTGGTTATTACAATTTCTCAGATATTTCTTGTTTTCCATGACCACAGCAGTTTTGAGGATTATTAGTCAGGCATTTCGTTTAATGTCATTCAATTGTGGTTTGTCTCTGCTTTTCTTATGGTTAGACCAATGAAATGTGTTTTGGGGAAGACCATAGAGGTAAAACATCATTCTTAACACATCGCATCAACAATACTTACTATAAATATGATTTATTACATTTATATTAAGCTGGTCCACTTGGCTTCAGGTAGTGTTTGTCAATTTCTCCAATATAAAGTTATCTTATTTTTCCTCTCTCTCTCCATACTGTACTCTTTGGAAGAAAGTAATACATACTAAAACTAACAAGCTTATATGACTCCAAAGTATATAATGACTGCTATACAGAAACCTACAGGAAAAGAACATTTACCACAGGTCCAATTTATGATGTTCATGTAGAGTATCAATCAAGAAAACATAGACACCATTGCAAATATTTTTTCCATAGAATCATCTAAATTCATGATTAAAACAGTTGACTTGATCTTTATATCAATGTATATCCATAGAAGCAGTCATAAACCAAGTCTACAAAAAACCAAGTTAAATAATTAGAAAGTATAAAAATAATCCAGGTATAAAAATCACCTGACAATCTAAACTAGTTGAAGTTTGACTGATTTATTTCTTTTCCTTTCTTTTTGCATGTTTAGGTCTAGTTTCAGATTTTCTGAAGAACATTTCCAAAAATATACACTATATAATATTAAGAGTTAATATCATAAATACAGAAGAATGCTGAGAGGATTTATTCATAGAAGATTAACATAAGTTATATAATTTAGTTCATTATAGAGTGCCTTATAAAAATATAATAAACAAGATGCTATCATCATTTTTATATCCTAAGAAAACAAGTATTTAAGAGTTTACTGGGAAATATGATTGAAGAATATATTTTCACTATTTCTCTAGTTTAATATGTAAAATATTTTTTTAATCTAATAGACCAGAAAATAACATGGTGGATTTTTTTCCCATATATTGCAAATTATAAAATGTACTCCCCACATTTTTAATGTCATTCAGTAATCTAAACCACCTTCCAAATGGCCATAGGCTGGAGTTATATCTGTTTACTTTATGCTTAAACCAAGTTATCATATTTCTTTTTGAATTGATGTAAAAATAAGAAGCTGGATAACTCATAAATCCTGTATAGTCAATAGTAGTAGAAATGACAACGATCCTCAAAAACAGATTCTGCTATCTTCATTCATCCCTGGGGTAAAATTACTCTTGATCTTCATCCTAACAATGAACCATGTGGGTTGCCCTGACTGTCATACACCATAAATCTGAGTGATAAATGTAAATCAGCAAAAAATGCACAGTAATCTTCCTAGAAAAAAATACCACTGAGTTTCCATTCCCTTCAAATTAATACTCATACTACTTCAAAATAATAGAAAAAAATAGTATTAAAATAGGCCTAAAATATTCCTTTAGATAATTTCTTTCCTACATGACTTAAGTTATATCTTCTTCCAATCCATCCCAGTGGTGGAGCCAACTTGCACAGCCTTACAAGAGCTATTTCTTATATTTTCTGGAATTTGTGAGCTAATTATTAAACACAAAAATTATAAAATGTAAATTATATAAACTTGCAATTAATCATACTAAAAACAAAAGCAATAAACATTCAAAACTCGTCACTTCCTAATGGTTTACTATTACCTAAGTTCTTGAGAATATTTACATCTATTGTGTAAGCTAAAAATTCTATATAAAGGTGTGCTCTTGTGCATCTCTTTCCAATTCCACATTCAGTGACATCAGGTTGGTAGCTTGAAATAAACTACCATGGGAGTTCTGAAACCATAAGAATGGGCAAATACTACAAACCAGGGCTTTGCTTTCCCACCCCACAAAGCCAGTTGTAAAACATTTGCCAGGACATCACTGACTAACCCCATATTTAACCCTCCCATCAATTCTCTCTCTGAAAGAAAATAAACATTTAGTGTTGGTTCTTTTTAAAGACATTTGTTTGGGGGAAATGTCCTGGTTGTTATCACTTTCAGTTTTGTATGTAACATCATTCATTGAAAAATAATAGAGATATTTATTCTCTTGAAAGAGAAATCGAAAAATAATGTTACTCCAAATAACTATCTCTCAGGCAAAAAGCTTCTATGTTGAGTTTAACAAATTCTGAATGTAAGGGAAGGCAGGGACGCATAGTGGTGGTAGAACAAACAGTTTAATTCTGATTTTGCCATTTACTACATCAGGAACATAATCGATCTTTCAAAGACTTGAATCCTTATTTATTTAAAAATGTTAATACCCTACATAACAGAGTTTTGAAGAGTGAAATAAAATAACAAATGTGAAGCTACTAAACATGAAACTATTAAAGATACTCAATGAATATTAGCTGCTATTTATAGGGTATAACTAGGTTCAGCAATGTATCGCCACTTTGAAAATAGAAGCTATGATTCAAAAACATCTAGTGAGTACAATGTATAACAGCGTTTTCTAAACTCTGCTTGTATATTTACATTGGAAATTAGCATATTAAAACTCAGAAAAGTTTCATATACAAGGAAGTTAAATATACTTATCAGTAATATGTGTTCCAAAAACTTCTCATATTTTCCTTAACCTAATTTTAGTTGTTAACACATTCCTTTCCAAAATGCTATATCTAATAGTATAATAAATCCTCTCAGCACAGCTAAATATGCATTTATTGCTGTATTATTACTCTGCTAGCCCCTAACTCAAGATCTCAATACCTCTTCCCTCCAAACAAACAAAATTATATAAACTGGCAGTTTTCTCTTGCTACCTATAAATACTAGTTTTTTTGTAAAGCACTTTAGGAAATGCCATGAAGATTAGGCATGACATGTGGATACTTCTGCAAAGACCTGCAACATTTTCTAGGCTGTATAAAATTTAAAAGGATTACAAATTTTTAAGCAGGGTTCAGGGGTAAGCCAAAAGCTATTGCAGATTTTAAAAACAATTTATGAGTAACTCTTTCAAAGATTAAAATTAGTAAAGAAATAACTAGAACAGCGATATTATAATGTACCTGAAATAAGTTAAGCATTAGCAGTTAAAGGCATTGGTCATAAACAGTCTATATAGAGTCACAAATTAAAAAAGAATAAGCTTACTTTTTGTTATATATGATTAACTGTAACTGCAAGAAGAATTTCTTGGCAGAGACTGCCATTTGTGACCCAATTACATAGGTACTATTTATGAAATATCATTTTTTAAATCTCTTCAAAAATTAAGCAGATTTTATGTATGTGAAGAATTTTAACTGTCATCTCTTAAAAGCAAGACAGATTGGAAGACATCATAAAACCCTTTTCTGTTCTACTAATATAGACATTTATTAGGCAACAACGAATAATTGTTGAGCAAAATTTGTTAATGTATTCCAACATTTTCTTCTTAATTTCCATTCTGTACTTTTCCTGCCATAGCCTTATTTTAACTCTTTTCTTAATCATAGACTCCTTTTGAGGCTTCTATAAATCATTATTAATTTACTTAATTTCAGAAGGCATTTAATCTAGCTTTTATGATTGTGTCACTCTTAAAAATTTCTAATATTAAACTTTTTTTTATATAGATGACTCAGGGATCTGGACCCAAGTCATTCAACTAGAAGAACTATTGACTTTTCTCATTACAACATGGTATCTCTGCAACCCATGATTCTTGAAAAAAAACCCAACAAAACAAAGTAATGCTCGCTTCTGATATCTATTATTCTGTTGTTGTTTCTCTTAGTTATTCCATTGCTAATGAATTCCTCTCTTGTTTATAATTTCTCTCAATTCTCACCTGTAACATTGTTAAATATGCATTTATTACATTTTTCCCATCTGTTAACCCAAAATCAGGATGTTAGCTCTTTCCAAATATTGATACAGCCTCCAGTCAGCAGTCTCATGTCGGCTCTCTTCCTCTTATAATATATCTAACATATCATTGCCAAGATTTTCTTACTAAAACAGTGCCCTTACTCAATCACCATCCAACTCTAAAATACTAATTCTCCTTAATGGAAGCTATAAAATTCATGCATTTCATACTCTGAACTATCATGCCAGCAGAGATTCTCACTCTTCTACTATACTTGCCTGGAGATTCAGGCAAGTGTCTGAGCTTTCCTGACTTACAACTTTGCTATTGATGGTCCCTGTACCTGGCATGCACTCTTCTTGGCTGCTAAAATTCTACAAAGTCTCCAAAGCCATTCATTCATTCTTTGATTCATTTAACAAAGAGAGGCATATTGATGAATAAGACTGTTACTATTCCTGTCCTTATGAAATTTTAGTATGTTGTCACAACAGAAAATAAATAAATCATTTTATAAATAAATGCCTGCAAATTGAGAGATGTTATGATGATATGATAGATGTAAGATGACAAAAAATTCTATAAATAAGGTGACTAAAACTTTTCTGACACTTTCTTCATTTACCTCACAACCACAGAGATTGTAATTTTCTCCATCTATAAACCCCATGCCACTTTTATATTTCAATAATATTTCAATATTTCTATAATATTCATGAAACTATGATATGTATAATTTTTCTTTTGCAATTTGAACTTATCTTCATATTTAGAGGATTGCAGCTAACTCCTGAACATTGATCAATTGATCAGCTGAAATCAATTATTATCCCCATATTGGGCAATAAGAGATAGAAGGGAAGACTCCTGTGCTGTCTCCTGGGAAGGACCTCCTCTGTCTGAAGAAAGATATCCACAACATTACATGGTGTATATTTTCTTCTAACCATTGTTATTAAAGATGTAAGGCCTGGAAGTGCTGCAGATAAACTGATCACTAAAGTAAGCATAATACCAAACCCAAGGATGACATGACAGAGTAACAAAGAAAACTTGGCTCTTGAGAAAATAATTGAGCTTTTGTCTAAACCAACCCTGCAGGACCCACAAACATATGTAATCTTGAATCACTTATTGATCCACTTCAAAAATTTTCCCTTTTTTTAAAAATAGTAATTTGACACAAATATCATACTTATATGTCACATTATCAGATTGCAAACACTCTGAAAATGGAACATTTATATTTTTCATCTTCATTATTTCCAGAAAATCTAATATGACTTTTGCCCCTAATAGCTGATCAAAATTAGTAGTTGAGAAAATTAAAGTTGCCCTTCAACTAAAATAATTTATATTCTCTCACCCTCTTTCTCTGTGTGTGGGAGTGGGTATTCGTGTGTGTGTGTGTGTGTATGTGTGTGTGTGTATGCATGTGTATGTGTGTATGTGTCTGTGTGTGTGTGTGTATCCAGACTTTTATATATTATACAGTACCAGGCTTAAAGTCTCAGCTCCATTAGAATATGTTTCCTGTGACATTGTAACACATACGTTGAAAACTTATGATGACAAAAAGAGACAAGAAAGTAATTACTCAATCTTTCTAATTTTTACTGGTTTAGTAAATAAAGAACTAATGTCTTGTTTCCATAACAGACACTAAATAGAACCAAATAATCTGCATTTTAAAAGAGGATAAAAAGGCATAGGTGTCAGAGAAGTTGAAAATAACTGAACTTCTCTAGAGATAACAAGAGATACAAATGTAAGCAAAGCATCTAGTCAGAAGAGAGGCACAGGAATAAATATTTGATTTAGGTCAACAGCTGGCTTTAGATGAATTATTTGCAGAGATGGATCTTTCTATTGTAAATGATCAGGTAAGGAGGCTTTCTATCAAAGTTTGCATTTCAAGTTATTTAAATTCCCATATGGTTCATGACCTTACAAAATAAAGCAACTGAAGTACATAAACCAGCAACACTGTTTCACTATATTAAATACCTTCAGTGACAATATTCTGTCTGAGAAATACAGGCATCATCCATTATTCTAAGAAAGAAACTCAAATGCCTTTTCAAATGCCATGTCAAATGAAGAATGAAGAATCATGACTATTCACCATAAAAAATAAGGTAATGCTGGACTTAATCTCAGAAGATCATGAAATATTTTGACCTAAAAGGCAAGATTAAGTGGAAATAAAAATGTGATTCAATTTCATGTTGACTTGGCTGTAACTGCAATGGCTAACTCGCAGATATTTTGGAAAGTTCTTTTTGCACTCCCTGTCTGTGTTAACCTGCACCACATGTCTCTCTAATATATTTCAAATCCCATGAGGTTCTTTTAATAAGAACATAAACAAAATTAAACATCATTTGTTATAATATCAATGTTTGCCTTTTTCCAAGATTCTTAACATACTTGAGGATTTCCTTTTACCTTTTTTCTTAGCAGCCTTGCTATCAGGATCAAGATTTTCAGAAGACAAATATTTAATATGTTAAACTTAAATAATAAAAATAATCATCATTTATTGAATGCTTACCCTGTGCCCAGAATTAAGCTAAAAACTTTACAGACATTATCTCAATTAATCTCATTATGCGATAGTCCAGCCTATTTACCTGAAGTAGAAACTAGGTATTAGAGAAGCTAAGTAATTAGCCTGAGTATTCACACAGCTGGTAAGAAAATGAACAGCTTTGGAATCCAAGTCTTTGGGCTCTATCCAGGAAGCTCTATGACCTCTTCTACAGAGCATTAGCTTTGTTTATTTGTTTGTGTGTTTGTTTTTGTTTTTTGAGATGAAGCCTTGCTCTGTCACCCAGGATGGAGTAGAGTGGTAAGATCTCAGCTTACTGCAAGCTCTGCCTCCTGAATTCAAGTGATTCTCCTGCCTCAGCCTCCCGAGTAGCTGGGACTACAGACACCTGCCACCACACCTGGCTAATTTTTGTACTTTTAATAGAGACAGGGTTTTACCACGTTGGTCAGGTTTGTCTTAAACTCCTGACCTCAAGTGATCCACCTATCTCAGGCTCCCAAAGTGCTGTAATTACAGGTGTGAGCTGCCACACCTGGCCTAAAGAGCATTAGCTTTAAGGCCATCTTCAACTGTCTAGTTCATCCTGGTTCACTGAGGTTCTACCTGGAGCAGAGATAATCTGTTGCTTACACTGAAGGCTTATTAGTCCATTTTACATTTTTAGGACATATGCTGTAATATTCATCAAGTTTTTAATAGTTAAAAAAAGATAAACTGTACACCTTAGAGTTCACTTTTCTAAAGGATTTGTAGTATTTTGACCAAAATAAAACGAGTGAATCTTTTTTTAAAATCATGTTCTCATTTTTCTATCACTTCTAAGTTTAAACACCAGTTACCAGAACGTAAACTAAACTTAACAGTTATATATAGTGATACTGACTACCAGGGCTCAGAGTACAACAATGTCGAGAAGAGAAACTTTGAAAAAGCTAGAGATTGGGCATGTTCTTTTCAAATGACTAAAGTTTACTCATAATAAAATAAAGAAGCTATAAAAGAAAATTTCACATCCAATATATAGGTCTCAAAGAGTTTGAAAAGGACTATGGTGTTTTTTTTTTGTTTTTGTTTTTTTTTAAAGAAAACCTGTATGTCTCTTCTTTGTTTCAAACTTTTCTTATCAACAGTCTTCCATTTGAATTCTCATTTAATCTAAAAATAAAAGTCCATATCACAGTGTCAAAGATTTTATGAGTATATTTACCTTTGAAAGAAATTTTATTCTAAAAAAAAAATCTCTCTGAGACCACCACAATCTTTACATCCCTGTACCACACATTAAACTTTACATCTAATCAATTCCAAATAATTGAAATAAAATATCATTTGAATGAGGTTTCTTCTGATTATAAACAATTTCAGAAACCACTGTTAGGGGGAAAATAAAACCTGTCTAAAAATAATAAAGAATTTCTAACAGGGAAATGACAGTATCAGATTTGCAAATAAAAGATAAAAAAATTCTCTTTGGTGGCTGATGGAGCTGAGACTAACAAGTAAGAATGGTGTCCTCATCATCCAGATGAAAAATGGTGACAGCCTGAAAGAAGGAGCAAAGGAATGGATAAATAGAGACGTGTGGGCAGTAGGACTGACGGGACTTGGTGATTGATTGGATGTGGAGGGTAAGGACAAAAAGAAGGCTACAAAAGGCACCTGAATTTCTGGCTTGAGTAAACAGATGGACAATGTAAGTTATACCTAAAGAGCATTAGGTTTGAGGTGTCTAGGGTAAGAACAGTGGAGAATCAGATGCATTCCATTCTTGACACCCTGGATTTGAAGTTCTAGAGACATCCAGATAAATAGCTATACACAAAAGATGCCAACCGTGAGGTCAGGACAGGAAACTAACTTGCAGATTCTGGTTAATGCTCTCCACAGATGGAGGGTGAAGCTGCATATGAATGATTTGTCCCAGGCACATTTTTTCAGAGACAACAGTTGCATTTTTTTTACTTGCTCTTTTCATTGGAAGACGTCAAAGCCAGCTAGAGCAGATTAAAGCCTAAGGTAGTCAAGAACAGTTGAATGGGTGTCTATTTGAATTTGAAATTCCTTTCAAAGATAAATACAGTCGTAAAATATTTGATATGGTGATATGAGCCTACATTTTTAGATGAAATGAGAATTCAAATTTAAGTTTATTGCTAATAAAATGTTTGAAACAAAGAAGTGACATACAGGTTTTCTTAAATAAAAAAAGCACTATCATCCTTTTCAAAATGTTTGAGACCTATATATATAGGCATAGGTAGCATCCTCTTGCAGGAATCCTGCTGGGGGTTCATTTTTGCCTCACCTCACTTCATGCAGGGCAGTGTGACAATGCAACCTGGGAGTAGGGCTTTCCTTCACTGTAGAAGAGCTGGATAACTTAGTTAAAGGAAAAGGAGGAGAAAACAAAACATTTTTTTCCCTTTCCAATGCCCTTGCCATTTGTTAGAAACTATATAGTACTTATATGTTTCCGTTGCTGCTTATGTTTATCTAACAGCATTATAATTATTGGTCTGTCTGCCTCCCTCGTTAATGTCCTCAGTTAATCTGTTAGCACCAGCAGATCAGGTATCAAAACTTCTTAACTGTTGACTCTCCAGCCCTTTCACACTGATCGACACATAATCTTCAATAAGCATTTGCTGAATGAATAAATTAAGACAAATAATTTTTATTGCATACAATGAAGGCAAGTCATATTTGCTATTGCCTAGAACAATTTTAAGCTAGATGAAAGTGGTATTTAGCCTTTCACCCTCACCGTTTCCCTTTACTTGTGATTACCCTTTGGCTCCTCTCCTGTCCCTACCCCTACTCTGCTCCTGTGGTTGCCAAGGCCTAGGCCTTGCAATCATCTCTTTTTAAAAATGTTGGGCAATGGATATTTCTCTCACTAACTGCCTCTAGGCTCTGCAGGAAGTCAGCCAAGTCACTGAGAGCCAATTTAGACTGCCAAGTCACAGAATGGCAAAGTGAAAACTGCGTAGCCAAAAAACTAGTTCAATTTAAAGCGTTAATGCCTAATAGTTTTATAGGTAGAGACTCAGAAGGAGAAGCAAGGGAGAAGAATTGGGTTTTGACTTGTTTATGTTTTTTAAGAGAAGTGAAGTCATTTGACAGTACCTTTCAGCTGCTTTTTAATAAAGATGAAAGAGTTTGCCAAAAGTTACCCTGTGAACAAAACAGCTGTTAAATTCATGTTCTATTCCATATGGAATGATTCACTGACAGGTACATGCAACCAACCTAAATGTAATTCCAATTCCTTATATCTGTGTGAACAAAACACTATTTTTCCTCAGAATATACTTCCTTGAAAACTGCTATTTCACTGATGGTGAATTACAAGACTATTGGGGGGGGCATTATATTAAAATGACCATTTTCATGAAACCTTTATGTGTGCATGGCTCATGTTTCTCTTTCTATGTGGCATCAGACATGTTAATGACACGAATATAAAATTCACTGTAGTATGTATAGGTCACAGGTTTAAATTCAGTGGCAATATTTTAAAATGACTATGAGAGTACGTTTTTCAACTTGTATTTTAGGTTCTGGGTACATGTTCAGGTTTGTTAAATGGGTAAATTGTGTGTTGCTGAGGTATGGGGTATGAATGATCCTGTCATCCAGGTATTGAACACAGTGCCCAATAGGTAGGTCTTCAACCATTGTTGACCTGCCACCCTACCCCCTCTAGTAGTTCCTAGCATCTATCGTTTCCCCCTTTATATCCATGTCTCTTGCAATGTTAAGCTCCCACTTAAAAGTGTTTCCTTATCCAGTCAAATGTTGATGGACATCTAGGTTGATTCCATGTCTTTGCTATTATGAATAATGTTGTGTTAAACATATAAGTATGGGTGTGTTTTTGGTAAAATAATTTATTTTATTTTGGGTATATATCTAGTAATGGGATTGCTGGGTCAATTGACAGCTCTGTTTTAAGTTCTTTGAGAAATCTCCAGACTGCTTTCCACAGTGGCTGCACAGTGTATAAATTCCCATCAAGAGGGTATACATATTCCATTTTCTCTGCAACCTAGCAAACATCTGTTATTTTTTGACCTGTTGATCATAGCCATTCTGACTCGTATGAGATGGTATCTCATTGTGGTTTTACATTTCTCAATAGATGAAGAAAAAGCTTTAAGTAAAATCCAACATCCCTTGATCATTAGAGTATTTTAAGGCAAAGAAGAATTAGAAAAGCTACCATTCTTTGGGGTCTTTGGATTTTGAGCCGGTAAAAATCATTTCTAAAGACATTTTTCACTTAGTTTAGCCAGTCAAAGTAAATAAGAAAATAGAATAGAATATGCCTGGATATATCATAAAAGAAAACAAAATATTCTTCCTATTCAGTTAGAATATTATTTCCATTTTTATAATCTTCTTAAAATAAAGTTGACTATAATTTAGGTTCATTTTAAAACAATTATATGGTTTAAACAAGTTACACTAAGAAAAAGACAATGTTACACAATAAAAACAAATTAAATCTAAAATAAGCATTAAATATCTAACATATAATAGGTAATAATTATATATAAGATTACTAAGCAACAAAAAGTAAATTATTGCTAATAAAAAATGTCATTCATTTGTTCTGAGTTAGAAGAAAGCACAGATGCTATATTAAGTCACTACATACTTGTTTGAAATAAAATATATTGTTTTCCAATAGTAACAAAATCAGAGTTGTAATAATTTCAGAACTCCATGAAATTACTTGCACAGATAAGATATTGGCTTCAGTCTTATAAAATATGTACCTCAACTCCTCTAAAATAACATATTTCTATATTAGATCAGATGATCCACTATATTAGGGCCATTAATATAAATTGAAAAGTGAGAATGTTTGTTCCTTTACTTTCTAATCAGATAAACAGATAAATCAAAGTAGAAACATTTATAAAATAATCATCATACCATAGGCTGTGTATGGGTGTGTTGGGGTATGTATGTTGTCATGCATGTGTATTATATGTGTTTACATGTGCATGAACTTGTGTTTGAAAAAGAGGAAGTGCCAATCAGTAGCTCACAACTAGACTGTGGAGCCAGGCTGCAGATGGCCTGGTTGTAAACCCCAACATATCTTTGAGAAATAGCTACCTCTGAGCACTTTGTCTTTAAATGGGATTATAATAGAATCTCATGACCTTGTTAGACTTAAATAAGTCAATAAATGGAATGTTTCAAACAGTGTCTGGTTCACAATGGTATTACCATATTGATTACCATTACTGAAATTCTTCTAGCCGCTATGTGTCATGAATTATCCTAAAAAATGGCTTAAGCAGCTTCGGACATACTTCTTTTTGAAAATACTATATTATTAATAATCAAATGAATGACTTTGGTGAAATAATCTATCTGTGATATCATTTCTATATAGGTTGAATATCCTTAATCCAAAACTATGAAATCTGAAATGCTCCAAAATCTACAACATTTTGAGCACTACCATGTTGCCACAAGTGGAAAATTCTACACCTGACCTCATGTGACAGGTCACAGTGAAAATCTGGCCCAAGTTTGTTTCATGAACAAAACTATTAAAATACTGTGTAGCATTGCCTGCATGCTATTTGTATAAGATATATCTAAAACATAAACGATTTCATGTCTACAATTGTGCTCCATTCCCCAGGTATTTCACTAAGTACATACAAATATTCCAAAATCTGCAAAAATCTGAAGTCTGAAACATTTCTAGTCTTAAGCATTTCAGATAAGGTGTACTCAGCTTGTTTTTAGAAAAAGTTATTATTATGTCTGCCAACACCAAAGGAGTTCAAGAATTAATGAATCTGGCTAACATTTTGCTGTTGTTGAGATGGGGTCTCTTGCTCTGTCACCCAGGCTGGAATGCATTGGCATGAATGCAGCTCACTGCAGCCGAAACATTCTGGATTCAAGTGATCCCCCTGCCTCAGTCCCCCAAGTAGCTGGGACTACGGATGCAAGTCACTATGTCTGGCTATTTTTTCGCAGGGGGGTGTTTAGAGGCAGGGTCTTGCCATATTGCCCAGGCTGGTCTTGAACTCCTGGGCAGTCCTCCTGCCTTGGTCTCCCAAAATTCTGGGATTAAAGGTATGAGCCCCTTCACCCAGCTCTCTGGCTAACATTTTTAACAAGGAGGATAACATAACATTATTACAGTATCGCAATATTTCTTTGCCTTTATGTGTTACTTTGCATGTCTTCCTAAGCAAACCAACATTAAAACTACTAAATCAGGGTTCATTTTAAGAGAGAAACATTTAATGGCCTGTAAGAGACTTAAAAAGTAGGAAATAAAAAGACACAAAGAGAAAGCAAATTCATTAAATGAAAAAATATTCAAAAGGAATAGTGAAATAACAAAGTATTTTCAATCTATTTCCTTTCGTGCTCAAGAAAAAGTGAGTATTCTAGGTTTAAATTACATACATATATATATATGTATATATATATATATATAATTAGGACTCTTAATGTATCCCAGGATCATCAATTTCATTTTATTAATTTTTTTATTTTCTTATTTCAATAGGTTTTTGGGGAACAAGTAGTGTGTAATTACGTGAATAAGTTCTTTAGTGGTGAATTCTGGGATTTTGGTGCAGCCATCGCTCAAACAGTGTGCCCTATACCCAATGTGCAGTATTTTATCTTTTGCCACCTTCCACCTTTTTCCCCAAATCCCCAAAGTTGAATATGTCAATCTTATGCCTTTGCATCCTCATAATTTAGCTCCCACATATGAGTGAGAATATTTGATTTTCCATTCCTGAACGACTTCACTTAGAATAATAGTCTCCAATTCCATTCAGGTTGCTGTGATTGCCATTATTTCATTCCTTCTTATGTAGGAATAAAATACTTTTAAGTAGTATTCCATGGTATATACATACCATATTTTCTTTATTCACTCATTGATTGATGGGCATTTGGGCTGGTTCCAATTTTTGCAATTGCAAATTGTGCTGCTATAAACATGTGTGTGCAAGTATCTTTTTTATATAATGACTTATTTTCCTCCAGGTAGATACCTAGTAGTGGGATTGCAGGATGAAACAATAGACCTACTTACTGTACTTTAAGGGATCTTGACACTGTTTTTCCATAGTTGTTATACTAGTTTACACTTCCACCAACAGTGTAAAATTGTTCCCTTTTTACCACATCCATGCCAACATCTATTATTTTTTGATTTTTTGATTATGGCCATTCTTGAAGGAGAGAAATGGTATGGCATTCTGGTTTTGATTTGCATTTCCATGATAATTAGTGATAATTTCCATGATAATTAGTGATGTTGAGCATTTTTCCATATGCTTGCTGGCCATTTGTATATCTTTTTTTTGAGAACTGTCTATTAATGTCCTTAGCCCACTTTTTGATGGGATTGTTTTTTTCTTGCTGATTTATTTGTAGATTCTGGATATTAGTATAGATTGTGATTGTATAGTATAGTTTGTGAAGATTTTTCTCCCACTCCGTTGGTTGGCTGTTAACTCTGCTGCTGCTGCTGCTGCTGAGGATTATTATTATTTTTCTGCACAGAAGCATTTTAGTTTAATTAAGTCCCACCTATTTATCTTTGTTTTTGTTGCATTTCCTTTTGGGTTTTGATCATGAAGTCTTTGCCTAAGCCAATGACTTGAAAGGTTTTCCTGATGTTATCTTCTAGAATCACTATGGTTTCAGGCCTTAGATTTAAGTCTTCGATCCATTGTAAGTTGATTTGCATATAAGATGAGAGATGAGAATTGAGTTTCATTCTTCTACGTGTGGCTAGCCAGTTACTCCTGAACCATTTGTTGAACAGGGTATACTTTCTCCACTTTATATTTTTGCTTGCTTTGTCAAACATAAGTTGGCTTTAAGTATTAATATTTGGCTTTATTTCTGGGTTCTCTATTCTGTTCCATTAGTCTATGTGCCTATTTTTATATCAGTACCATGCTGTTTTGGTGACTATGGCCTTGTAGTATAAATATAGTTTGAAGTCAGGTAATGTGATGCCTCCAGATTTGTTCTTTGTTCTTAGTCTTGCTGTGGCTATGCAGGTCCTTTTTTGGTACCATGTGAATTTTTGTATTTTTTCTAGTATTGTGAAGAATGGTGGTCATATTTTGATGGAAGCTGCATTGAATTTACAGATTGATTCTACCCATCCATGAGCATGAGATGTGTTTCCATTCATTTGTGTCATCTATGATTTATTTCAGCAGTGTTTTATAGCTTTCCTTGTAAGGGTCTTTCACATCCTAGGTTAGGTGTATTTCTAAGTATTTTATTTTATTTTGGGCAGCCATTGTGAAAGAGGTTGAGTTCTTGATTTGCTCCTCAGCCTGGTCACTGTTGGCGTATAGCAGAGCTACTAATTTTTGTATATTAATTTTGTATCCTGAAACTTTACTGAATTCACTTACCAGTTCTAGGAGTTTTCTGGATGAATCTTTAGGGTTTTCTAGGCATACAGTCATATCATCAGCAAACAACAGTTTGACTTCCTCTTTACTGATTTGGGTATCGTTTATTTCTTTTTCCTGCCTGACTGCTCTGGCCAGGACTTCCAGAACTATATTGAAGAGAAGTGGTGAAAGTGAGCATCCTTGTCTTGATCCAATTCTCAGGGAAAATGCTTTTAACTTTTCCCCATTCAGTATTATGTTCGCTGTGGGTTTATCATAGACGATGTTTACTACCTTAAGGTATGTCCCTTCTGTGCTGATTTTGCTAAGGTTTTTAATCATAAAGGATGGTGGATTTTGTCTAATGCTTTTCCTGCATCTATTGAGATGATCATGTGATTTTTGTTTTTAATTCTGTTTATCTGGTGTATCACATTTATTGACTTATGTATGTTAAACCATCCCTTAATCCCTGGTATGAAACCCATTTGATCATAGTGGATTATCTTTTTGATATGTTGTTGGATTCAGTTAGCTAGTATTTTGTTGAGGATTTTTGCATCTATGTTCATCAGGGATATTAGGCAGTAGTTTTCTTTTTTTGTTATGTTCTTTCCTGGTTTTGGTATTAGGGTGATAACAGCTTCACAGAATGATTTGGAGAGGATTCTCTGTTTCTGTATCTTTTGGAATAGTGTCAATCAAATTGGTATAAACTCTTCTTTGAATGTCTGATAGAATTCAGCTGTAAATCCATCTGGTCCTGTACTTTTATTTGTTGGTAATTCTTAAATCACCATTTCAATCTCACTGCTTGTTACTGGTCTGTTCTGAGAGTCTATAACTTCCTGGCTTAATCTAGGAGGGTTGTATATATCCAGGAATGTATTCATCTCCCATACATTTTCTAGTTTATGTGTATAAAAATGTTCACATGTTCAAAGATGTTCATAGTGGCCTTGAATAATTTTTTTTGGTATTTTGATGGTATCAGCTGCAATATCTCCTGTTTCATTGCTAATTGAGCTCATTTGGATATTCTCTCTTCTTGATTAATCTTGCTAATTGTCTATCAATTTTATCTTTTCAAATAGCTAGCTTTTTGTTTCATTTATCTTTTGTATTTTTGTTGTTGTTCTTGCTTCAGTTTCATTAGTTCTGCTCTGATCTTTATTTCTTTTCTTCTGCTGGATTTGGGTTTGGATTGTTCTTATTTCTCCAGTTCCATGAGGTCTGACCTTAGACTGTATATTTCTGTGCTTTTGTTTTTGTTTTTGTTTTGTTTTGTTTTGGAGACAGAATCTCACTCTGCTGCCAGGCTGGAGTCCAGTGGCATGATCTTGGCTCACTATTAATTGCTGCCTCCTGGGTTCAAGGGATTTTTCTGCCTCAGCCTCCTGAGTAGTTGTGATTACAGGCACATGCCACCATGCCCAACTAATTTTTGTATTTTAGTAGATATGGGGTTTCACAACGTTGACCAGGCTGGTCTCAAGCTCCTGACCTCAATTGACGCACCTGCCTTGGCCTCCCAAAATGCTGGGATTACCAACATGAGCCATCATACCTGGCCTTCTTTCAGACTTTTTAATCTAGGCATTTAATGCTATGCATTTTCTTCTTAGCACCACTTTTGCTGTATCTCAGAGGTTTTATCACTATTATCATTCAGTATAAAATAGTGATAAGTTGTGTCACTATTATCATTCAGTTCAAAGAATTATCCAGTGATCACTCAGGAGCAGATTATTTAATTTCCATGTATTAGTATGGTTTTGAGGGCTCCTTTTGGAGTTGATTTCCAATTTTATTCCACTGGGGTCTGAGAGAGTAAAATTTCAATTTTCTTAAATTTACTAAGACTTGGTTTGTGGCTTATCATATGGTCTATCTTAGGGAATGTTCCATGTGCTGATGAATAGCAAGTATATTCTGCAATTGTTGGTTAGAATATTCTGTAAATATCTGTTAACTCCATTTGTTGTAGGGTATAATTTAAGTCCATTTTTTATTGACTTTTTGACTTGATAACTTGTCTAGTGCTGTAAGTGGAAGATTAAAGTCTCCCACTATTATTGTGTTGCTGTCTATCCCATTTCTTAGGTCTAGTAGTAACTATTTTATAAATTTGGGAGCTCCAGTTTTAGGTGCATATATACTTTCAATTGTGATATTTTCCCGTTGGGTTAATCCTTTTATCATTATATAATGTCCCTCTTTGTCTTATCTAACTTCTGTTACTTTAAAGTTTGTTTTGTCTGATATAAGAATAACTACTCCTCACTTTCAGTGTCCATTTGCATGGAATATCTTTTTTTCTACACCTTTACCTAAGTTTATGTGAGTCCTTATGTGTTAGGTGAATCTTCTGAAGATAGCAGAAACTTGGTTGGTGAATTTTCATCCATTCTGCAATGCTGTATCTTTTAAGTGATCCATTTAGGCCATTTACATTCAATGTTAGTACTGAGAAATGAGGTACTATTCTAGTCATCATGCTATTTGTTTCCTGAATATCTTTTTTTTTTTCATTGTGTTATTGTTACATAGGTCCTGTGAGATTTATGCTTTAAGGAGATTCTATTTTGGTATATTTCATGATTTAGAGCTCCTTTTAGCAGTTCTTGTAGTGCTGGGTTGGTAGTGGTGCATTCTCTCAGCTTTTGTTTGTCTGGAAAAGACTGCATCTTTCCTTTATTTATAAAGGTTAGTTTCCCTGGATAAAAAAAGTATTGGCTAATAATCATTACATTTAAGGAGGCTGAAGGCCCGAATCTCTTCTAGCCAGTAGGGTTTCTGCTGAAAAATCTGCTGTTAATCTGATAGGTTTTCCTTTATAGGTTACCTGATGCTTTTCCTTTCCAACCCTTAAGATTGTTTCCTTTGTCTTGACTTTAGATGACCTGATGACTATGAGCCTAGATAATAATCTTTTTGCAATGAACTTTCCAGGTGTTATTTGAGCTCCTTGTATTTGCATGTCTAGACCTCTAGAAGAGCCAGGAAATTTTTTTCTCAATTATTCCTTCAAATATGTTTTGCAAACTTTTAG
Source organism: Plecturocebus donacophilus (assembly GCA_004027715.1). Taxonomy (NCBI): domain Eukaryota; kingdom Metazoa; phylum Chordata; class Mammalia; order Primates; family Pitheciidae; genus Plecturocebus; species Plecturocebus donacophilus. The sequence continues at coordinate 23,401 of PVKP010018760.1, read as the reverse complement.
ATTTCTCTTCTTAGGAACACCAATTATTCTTAGGTTTGGATGTTTAACACAGTCCCAAACTTCTTGGAGGCTTTGTTTATTTTTTAGAATTCTGTTTTCTTTGTCACTGATGGACTTGGTTAATTCAAAAGCTTTGTCTTCATGTTCTGAAGTTCTTTCTTTTGTTTGTTCTATTCTATCGCTGAGACTTTCCAGTGTATTTGCATTTCTTTAAGTGTGTCCTTGATTTTCAGAAATTATGATTGTTTTTATTCATACTTTCTATTTCACAGAATTTTTCTTTTATATCCCATACCATGTTTTTAATTTCTTTATCTTTGACTTCAACTTTCTCTGATGCTGCTGGATTAGCTTAATAACTGACCTTCTGAATTCCTTTTCTGGAAATTCACAGATTTTTGTCTTCACTTGGATATATTGCTGATGAGCTAGTATGAAATTTTGTGGGTGTTATAGAACCTTGTTTTGCCATATAACCAGACTTGTTTTACTGGTTCTTTCTCATTTGGGTAGAGTATGTCAGAGGGAATATCTGGGATTCCATGGCTGCTGTTCAGATTCTTTTGTTCCACAGGGTGCTCCCTTGGTGTGGTATTCTCTCTCTTTCCCTAGGAATGGGGCTTCTTAAGAGTCCATCTGTAGTAATTATTGTTTTTGTTCTTCTGGGTCTAGCCACCCAGCAGAGCTACCAGGCTTCCACCTGGTACTGGGGAGTATCTGCAAAGAGTCATGTGATATGATCCATCTCCAGGTCTTGCAGCCGTGAATACCACCTCCTGCTCCAGTGAAGACAGTAGGGGAGTAAGGTGGATCCTGTGAGGGTCTTTGGTTATGTTTTCATTTAGTGTGCTGATTTTGTGTTGATGGCCTCCAGCCAGGAGGTTCAAGAGTACATCAGCTGAGTTCCTATGGGGGAATGTAAACATCCCCTAGGGATACCTGTTTAAGTATTCAGGATTCTCAGGTGGTAGGTGGGGCCACACAGCTCACAAAAGATTATGACCTTTGTCTTTGGCTACCAGGGTGAGTAAGAAAGATTACCAGGTCTGGGCAGGGATAGGCCTGTCTGAGCTCAGCCTCTCCTTGGGCAGGGCTTGCTGTGGTTGCTGTCGGGGATGAGAGTGTAGTTTCCAGTCCAATGGAATTATATTCACAGGGAGATTATGACTGCCTCTACTGAGTCATACAGGTCACCAGGGAAGTGGGGAATGCCAGCAGTTACCGGCCTCACCCCCATCCCATGCAGCTGGCAGTCCTAAAGTCCAGTCTCACAACAACACCGAGTCTATTTCCAGTGACCAGGGCTGAGAACTCAGCCCAGACCATGAGCCTTTCATTGAGAAAGCAAGCGGATTCACTGTTTTTCAGTGTCTCAGGGAGCCTGCAGTGGTGATCCAGTTCCTTCAGAAGGTCTGTGGATTCTCTCGGCTGTCCTGGTATGTTCCTGCAGTAGCTCTTGGAGCAAAAGTTCACCATGTAAGTCTCCACATGCACCTCTGTCTACTCAAGTGGGAGCTGTAAGCTAGTCCTGCCTTTTCCCTGCCATCTTAATCCTAATCCAGAATCATCAATTTTAAATCATCAACTCTTATTTTATTGTGGTGATGCATAAGGATAAGGATGTCTCTACTTTAAATCCTTTACATCTCCATTGAAGTATATATAATGTTTGAAATCAATCTTCACTATCAATTTATTTTATTGTCACCTGCTTCTTTATGGTGAGTTAATACCAAACATTAAAAATCAGTTTATTTGTGGGTGATATTCATCCTGAATATTTAGAGGAACCATAGCTAAATAACTAAGTAATTTGGGAGACTTATATTTATCATAATTGACTAGTCTAGCTAAACTAGAGAACTTGAAACATTTCTCAAAATGTGTATCTAGATTTGCTTAAAAAGGAAAGGGACTTTTCAAAGCAAGAAACAAAAAGTGTAAAACTTTTAAATCCTTTAAATCCCCATTGAAGTATTATGTTTTAAATAAATCTTCACTATCAATTTATTTTATTGTCACTTGCTTCTTTATGATGAGTTAATTCCAAACATTAAAAATCAGGTTTTTTTTTTTTTATAAAAAAAGTATAAACCAATGAGCTGGTATGGAAATAAATCTTGGGTTGGGGAGGAAGTTGATCATTTGATGGGTAACCAAATAATTTGGAGATTGACACTGATGTGGACCAGGGATAACGAGGAGGGAGAGATATCTCAAAGAAGGAACCTAGAGTGGCTGCACCATCTGTTAGTGGGTAGGCAGAAAAAAATATGTCTACTCAAAATAGAAGACATGGAAGTTTTCCTCGTATTCTGGGTGCATTAAAAAATGGATTTTGTAACATTTAAAAAACTTTACCTAGGTTCAGAGTTCAAATGTATGGAACCTATACATCTTGGCAATCATGTCTAGCAGTGAATTGTAGCAACAGCATAGAAACATCTTCCAGAGTAGAGGAAAGTCAGGCCTTAGGTGATTTCAAAGTTTAAGATGACCTTACAAGCCAAAATGACCAAAATGTATAAGGACAGTACACTGTGACTGAAAGTCAGCCAAGAGAACAAGAATAGCAACGGAAACCCAAGAACTTGGGATAATAAAAAAAGACAATCTGTGAAGTAGTATGTTTAAATTGACTAAGGATATGAATAAGAAAACAAACAAGAGGAAATGAAGTGGATAAATATAAATATATTAAAAATAGAAAAAGTAGTTAGGAGATGTAAATGATAAAATAAGAAAAAACAAAATTGATAGAAATTGAGAAAGAATAAAAGAAAAATGGAAATAAATTAGCATTTAAAGAATGATAGGTCAGAATTGGTAAAAATCATGAATCCTCAGATAGAAGAAGAAAAACATCAGATGCAAGTGTAATTGTTTTTTTTAATTACACAACAGGTCATCATAATGGCCAATGACAAAAGAAAATAAAAGACCTTGAAAATGATCAAAGGGGAGACAGATAAACTGCCAATTAATGAAGTTGTGCTGACAGCTGATTTTAGACTTCTCAAAAACAAAGTGCAGTCCGGAAAATAATAGAATAATATTTTTTAAATGCAGAGTGGAAATAACTGTTTGCCTAGAATCCTATGCCCAGTAATAAGTCATAAGCTAAAATGAAGGGTAAAGTAAATATAATTCAAAACAAAACAAAGTCTTCTACAAACTGATCTTATCTGAAAGAACTAAAGGTTGCATTTTAAGAACATGAAAACTGAGACAGAAAGGTATGTGAAGGCATAGTGAGCCAAGAAACTGGAAAGCATGTCAGTAAATCTAAATAAGCAATGTTGTATAAGACAACTATAGTAATGGCTACTTTATGACACATAAAACAAATAATTCTAAAATATTAGACAGTAAGGTGGTGAGCAGAATTCAAGCACTCTGAGATGCTTTTAATGTTAAAGAGGCATAATAGAAACACCTTATGACATTTGAAAGTTGCATTTTAGAAATAATGTTATAAATATCATATTTAGACAGAAATCATGTCAAAATTACCATTTGACCCAGCAATCTCATTATTGAGTATATACTCAAAGGAATAAGAAATACAAATCATTCTACCATGAATACACATGCATGCATATGTTCATGGCAGCACTATTCACAAAAGCAAAGACATGGAATTAACCTAAGTGCCCATCATTGTTAAACTTGATAAATAAATGGGGTATATATACACCATGAAATAATCTGCATTCATAAAAAAGAATAAGATCATGTCCTTTGCAGATCTCAAAGGATGGAGCTGGGGGCCATTATCCTATCAAACTAACGTAGAAATAGAAAACCAAATACATGTTCTTACTCATAACTGGGAGCTAAACATTGAGTACATATGGACATAAAGAAGGAAACAAAAGGCACTGTGGCCTATTTCAGGATGGAGGGCGGGAGAAAGGTGAGGATTGAAAACCTACCTTTCAGGTACTATGCATATTACCTGGGTGATGAAATAATCTCTACCCTAAACCCCTGTGACACACAATATACCTATATAATGAAATTACACATGTACCTGTAAACTTAAAATAAAACTTTAAAAAGTGTATCTCTTTAAGTGACATATTCAGGAGGTACATATGTGTTTACTTCAAACAAATTAAGGAAATTCAACAATTAAACTCATAGTTTTCTGCCTTAAGATGCTTACTATTAGATGGGAAAGAGATGATAGATAGATAGATAGATAGATAGATAGATAGAACATTACATACAAAAAAATAAAAGATACAAATTTGCTTTATCCTGGAGAAGTCTAATCTCTCTTACCTATAATTTTTTTTTGTCTTTTCCACCTTATAGCCTTATGGGATAAAAAGTTCCAATACATTTATAAGCTTCCTAGCCTTTAAAAACACAGTGCTAGGCTTCACCAAAAACATGTAACAGAAACAGAATCTATTATTCAAACATATGTTCAGAGAGCTCTAACAAGTGCCTGCAAACTGGCCAACACATGTGCTTTACATTAAGTTTACCCCACTCAGGCTCACTTATATCTAAAAAACAACTATCTCAAAAACAAAATAAATAAATATAACTAGAAAGTATTTCCATAGTTCCCATGCATATTGCTTTACACAAAAGGTATCCATCTTTGTTCCCTTACTGTCAGCGCATCAGAACAATACAGAAAGCATGAAGTGAAACAAGACAGCTGCAAATAAAAAAGAAAATATGTAGGCTTGATGTCCAACCTTTCAGGGAACAATTCATCTTCACATGTAAGAAACATAAATTCACATGATAACCACAGCATTTGAAAAAGTGATTATAGGATACATGTTGCTTAAAGAAGAAATACATTCACCAGGATAAGGACAACAGAAAGAAAATATTATTAAGAAATATAATTATGCTAAGAATAGATCAAGAGATACTGTTTTAAAACCAACACACACTAACTTCTTTTACTTCTTTAAGACAAAGACTAAGAAAGAAGAGAGAAAATGGATTTGTGAGCTTTTGACAAGTCTTTCTTTAATGGTAAGCTGTTGAGTCCATAGAAATGGACTCAGATCTAAGGCTTTTAAGCATCAGGAAATCTGCCATTCGGTATATTTTTGGGGAAGAATAACTTGGAGCTCCATCAGAGCCTAATTACACCTTTTGTAAAAAGCAGCAGGGTAGCTCTCTTCTTTTGCTTTGATGTATGGCCAGCCAGCACAATAGTTAAATAATCTATAATACTTCCCTAATTTTTTCACAAAGCTTGAAGCCCAGTAGTAAAAAATGATGCATTCAGGAATATCATTTTCAGATGGATAGGGTGTGTATATTTAGAATCATTTTTTTTCCATCTGTCTTTTGGTAGATGCCTGAAAATGCACATCAAAGACTATATAATGCATCAGTACCAAGTCAAATTTTAAACCCTTATAGCTTGCAGTTCCCATTTACTATATGCTACCAAAAGAATCTTAAACGATGATGGTAATATAACTGTTAATGGACCCAGCTTTGATATCTACCATGGCTCTACAGAATTAATCAGTATTTGTAAATCTCTATTAATTTGAGCAATGAGTGCAGCATAGCAGAATCATGTTTCAGATCATATAAGACTAGTGTTCACAAAAACAGAGTGCTAGGCACATCTCAGCCATTTAAAAGCTACATGATTTGGGCTTTATCCCTATATGACTCAATCATCTGCCACAGGGTCCCTCACATAACACATGGGAATTATGGGAGCTACAAGGTGAGATTTGGGTGGGGACACAGAGCCAAACCATATTAGTAGCTTTTTTACCTCTTAGACTCTGTTGTCTAATCTGCAAAATGGAAGAAATAATAAATGAATGCCCTGCATATATCACAAAGTACAATTAAGTGAAAATCAAAGGACTGAACATAATCAAATTGGGTGATTGACTGTAAAGAAGTGTATTAATTACTTACCCAGGGTACAGGTAGTAGATTTCTTTTAAACTTTGCAGATCTTCTTTTATATATACATCTAATAACATAATAAAACTTTAACTTAAACATTTTCATTTGAAGAGTCAAATTTTAAATGAAGGGCAAAACCTAATTTATTTCCAAAGTTAGACATTCAGTTTATCATATCCAAGAGAAATAAGGTCAGTACCAAATTCTAAATAAATAAGACTCCTATTTTATTGCCAATTTCTTATTTATGCTAGATGTTAAAACAATTACTTTTTATCTTTTATTCTACAAATTATGGAAGAAATACAGATAAGTTTAAAAATTACAAGGAATTGTAAAATTTAAACTTTGAGTCTGCTTTATGCTTATCACTGAAGTATGGTATTTCTGGGCCACGATTTAGTTTGCCTCTTTTTTAAACAACTTTACTGAGGTATAATTTGCATATAATAAAATTCTTCCATTTAAGTGCACAATTCTTTTAAATAAATGATATTTAGTAAACTTACAGATTTGTGCAACCATTGCCACAATCCAGCTTTAGGACATTTTCGTCGCATGCAAAAGATGTCTCATGCTCATTTGTAGTCATCCCTTTTATAACTCGTAGTCGTAGGCCACCAATAATCTACTTTCTGACTCTATAGATTTGCTTTTTCTGGATATTTCACTATATAGTCTTTTATATCTGGTTTCTTTTACTTAACATACTGTTTCTGTGGGATGTTTTTGAGGTTTATCCATGTTGCAGCATGTATCAGCAGATGGTTACATTTTATTGCCAAACAGTATGCCATTGTATGGGTATATCATATATTTTTTTCCAATCATCAGTTGATGAACATTTGGATTGTTTTCATTTTTTGACTATTATAAATAATGTTGTTATGACATCACAATCAAGTTTAAGGGTATACATATATTTATAGTGCTTACTGAGCCTTGGGGAAATTGGTACTAAGATACACAAAGCATAAATTTAGATGTTCCAGGTGCTTGATTATTATTTTAAGGTGTCCAAGAGACACTGAATTGTAGAGTGGTTATAGCACAGCTTCTGGAGTGAGGTTCTTTGGGTTTCTAAACCAGTTCAATATTGTACTAGTTCTAAATAAAGCAAGACATTTCTTGGTTTCCTTCACTGTAGAAGGGAAATAATAACAATGGATCCTTGCTAAATAAGTTTATCATGAGGGTTAGATGATGCAAAACACACTTATTTAGCACATTTGATGTGAACTATTATAACAATTAGGCACCAGATAATCATGGAAATAAATTAAGAAAGTGGTAGTGCTAACAAAACAAGATGATTAGTAGATTTCTGACTCTACCGTCCTATTAAGAGATGCAAACCTCACTCTTGATTAACATGGTATACTATCAGGCACAAATCCACATATTTTTATATGAGGGGTAGCAAAGCCTTATTTTCTGGCCACACACAATGGCTCTTGCCTGTAATCCCAGCAACTTGCGAGGCCAAAGAAAGAGGACAGCTTGAGTCCAGGAGTTTGAGACCAGTCAAGACAACATAATGAGATCCCATCTCTTTTCAAAAGTAAAAGATTAGCTGAGCATGGTGGATAGCATCTATGGTCCCAGCTACTCAGGAGGCTGAGGTAGGAGGATCACTTTAAACCTGGGATGTTGAGGTTGCAGTCTGCATTGAGTTGTGATTGTGCCACTCTCCAGCCTGGGCAACAAGCAAGACACTGTCTCAAAAAACTAAAACAAACTAAAAACTTATTTTCCAATCTGACCACTACCACACAGTCATCAGTGGGGAAGAAACTCTAATAACTACTTGCTTCAAAATAGAACATCACTGGATTCAGAGACAAAGTAGCAGAATTAGATTTCTGCCAGTGAATACTCATTCTTCCTCCTATTACCTCCTTGTGAATATGACACAGGACAAAAGAAAGCAAAAAACCAGAAAAAGTAATATGTATCTGTATTAGTCCATTTTCACACTGCTGATAAAGACATACATGAGACTGGGTAATTTATAAAGGAAAGAGGTTTATTGGACTCACAGTTCCATGTGGCTGGGGAGTCCTCACAATCATGGCAGAAAGTGAAAGGCACTTCTCACATGGTGGCAGTCAAGGGAAGAGAGCTTGTGCAGAGAACCTCTCCTTTTTAAAACCATCAGATCTCATGAGACTTGTTCACCATCACGAGAACAGTACAGGAAAGACTCATCCCCATGATTCAATCATCTCCCATTGGGTCCCTTCCACAACACATGGAAATTATGGGAGCTACAAGATGAGATTCGAGTGGGAACACAGAGCCAAACCATATCAGTAGCCTTTTTACCTTATTTAACAAATATGCAGTTCACATAATGATCAGGAGCAATTCTTAATACTTTAAAAGTAGTAACTCATTTAAACTCTGTAACACTCATATGAATTAGTATCTATTTATTATCTCCACTTTCAGATAACATAACTGGGCACAGAGATGTTGAGTAATTTAATCAATGTCAAACAGCTAGTAAGTGCAGAGCTGAGATTCAAACCAGGCAACCTGGCTCCAGTGTTTACATTTGTACCACTATGCTATGCTATCTCTTTTTGTAGAAGTAGAAACATTTTACTGAAGTAAAATATATTCTTGGAAATGGCAAGGGGAGGCAAAATCAGTTTTGCTCTACACACATACCATATGAATATTCTTTAATCTCTATTTGATTTACTTAAACCACAGGAAAATGTTTCTTTCAAATATGAGTGAAACAAGGTAGGTCTAAATTATATCTTACTTTCAGTTTCATTTTAAATCCTCTTATCCATCTTATATGACTGCAATGCTGAAAAACTAAAGCTTTTCAAGTTCACAGGTTCTTTTTTTTTTTTAAACTGCAGAAAGAATCCCTAACCTAACTATAAGAATGTTCTCTCCCTGATCAGTCATTTTTTAATTATCTGTGAATTAAGAGTAGCAGAGCCTCTGTGGCAAAATTCCTCATTGCGAAAAATCTTGCACAATTTATGTCCCTCTGGGAAGATAATGATGCATATTAATATTTTTTAAACATTTTAATCACATTAGGTATACAATTGTAAAAAAAAATTAAAACCCTACAGGCAAATGTCATGTATCACTACATTCATAGTTTTTTTACATATAAAGTAATATATTATATAGAATGATTAAATCAAGCTCATGAACATATTCATCCTTATTCACATTTTAAAGGCTATGAAAAGTCCTGACTACATTTATTTAACTTAGTATTTATCAAATTTTAAAGTAATGGAGTCTGCTTTCTGCTTTTCCTCTGTATAACATTTATTTATCTACACTGGATAATACTGCTTCTCTGGATGCCTAATAAATCCATGGAAAATTAATACAATTACTTTTTATTCAAATATAACCTTGGGATCTATGACATGGTATGGATAACAGCTAAAATACATGATAACATGGCTAAGAGTTAAGACAATAATAAATAGAGTAATATTATGTTAGCTAATATTTTCTTATTCAATGCTCAGAACAACCTCATAAGGCAGATATTTATTAATTAATCTTTACTTTACACAAGAAGAAACTAGGTAATATGCCCAAGCCACATAACTATTAAGTAGTGAAGCTGGGTTTCAAACCCTAGTCCGTGTTCTAATAATTACACTGAACTGCCTCCCACCTTGTCCCAGACAATCAGATTATTTACACAGATAGAATTGTGATTAGTAGGAATGAATTAGGTCATAGATCATTACATAAAAGTACCAAGAAAAATCTAGGAATGGTAGATATAATTTATTCATCATAATTTATATTAACTGTTGATACTCTTTCCATTATAAAACCTTTCCCGAACTTTTATGTGCTTTTTGTTCCCTCACTGAGGAGTCTAATGACCATAATTTTTTTTCTTCTTCTCTATCTGTCCTAGAATAATGGCAGTATAGTACATTTTCAAGTGGTGACATATTCTGTAAATAGTGAAAAATAATAAAATGTGTCTGAATTCAATGCACTACTTTATATTACCTTTCATTTTTTGGGAAAAACATTATTCATAAATTAATCCCTAATTCCAAGACATAAAATATGTTGTGTTTATAAATGGAAAATTACATATTTTTATTGTTTTCTCTGCCTACTGTATTATTTCAAAGTCCTAACATTGAGTCTCTACAAATCAAATTCCTTTTCGACACAGTCTTTTACAGAAAAGAAAATCATGTAAAAAGTACAGAATTTAAAGAGTGCAAGAAGAAGCTAAAATATGGAATGCCAACTTGTAAAAAATAAACACTTGTCATGCTTTGCTCTTAGAAGACAATATCAGAGTAATGAGTAAGACATATCTTCAGCTCTGTGTATGTTTTAATATATTGGTAATCTCTCTAAAGCTTCTAAAGATGGAAAACAAGAAAAAACTGTAGAATCTCCTTCCTTCACAACATACATACTTATTGTGCCTTTAGTTTTCTAGATATTAAGGACTCAAAAATAAAAAGGGGAGATGAGACTCATGCTCTTAAAGGGTTTACATTTGAAAGGAGGAGGCAGTCAGCAAAAAGAAGCACATAAAGAAGAAATCTTACAGTGATAAATGCCATGGAGAAAACTACAGAGAAATAGAATTGCACCAAGAGACTAAGTGTGTGAGAGGGAGAGACGCACATGAACAGCTAATGCTCAGGTCAGGTAGTCAGCAAAGACACCTTTGAAAAAGGTGACATATAAAATGGAACTGAAATAATGGAGTGAGCCAGCTATGTGCATGCTAAGTGCAAAGGTTATATTAGCCCATTTTCATAGCGTTCTAAAAGAACTGCCCAAGACATGGTAATTTATAAAGGAAAGAGGTTTAATTGATTCACACTTCAGCATGGCTAGAGAGGTCTCAAGAAACTGACAATCATGCAGAAGGCCAGGGGGAAGCAAGGCACTTTCTTTACAAGGTGGCAGGAAGGAGAGGTGCTGACCAAAGGAGGAAGAGCCCCTTATAAAACCATCAGATCTCCAGAGAATTCACTCATTATCACAAGAACAGCACTGGGGAAAAAGCCCCATAATCCATTTACCTCCACCTGTTCTCTCCCTTGATACATGTGGATCATGAAGATCACAATTCATGATGAGATTTTGTTTGGGATGCAAATCCTAATTGTATCAAGCGGGAATGAATTTGGGTCCCAAAACAAGGCTTGCACGGTAGAGTACTGGAGAGGGGCATCAGAGACTGAGTAGATTAGCTCTGGCTGAGAAGAGATCACAGGGTTTGATCACAAGGTAAACAACCACAGGGGCTTGATCACAAGGTAAACAGATTGATCACAAGATAGACCTCTGAGACAAGGAGAATGAAGGAGCCCAAGTGGCAATGAAGAGTGGCAAAGGTTTTCAGTGTAGAAGAGCATGAATCCCTTTATATTTCAAAAAAAAAGCCCCATTATTTTTGCTGCTCTGAGGGAAGTGAATTATAAAAAAGCAAGAGAAGGAGTAGAGTTTGAATCATTTATTTAAGGGCAGTCTAATTAAAAGATGAGGATAGGAAAGGTGCAGGTAGTGAAGATAGTGAAAAGAAAGATTCAGGATATATTTTGGAGGTACATTTGACAAAGCTTTCTAAAGGAGAACACCACCCAGAGTTTTGGCCGAAGCAGTTTGTTTGATGAGGGAGTATTTTACTGACAAAGAGAAAACTAAAGGAGAAAGAGAATTGTCGGCCTGAGTATTGATTCTGAAGGTCCACTTTCAATGTGTTTGTTTTAAGATGCTTATTAAACATCAAATGGAGACAATGAACTAGTTCACGGGAGAGGCTAATGATACAAAGTTGGAATTCTTTCATATATAGTTGGTATGTAAAGCTGTGGGGCTAGATGAGATCAGCAAAAAGAGCTGTGGTAGAGAGCAGAGAAAGAAACAGGTAGAGGGGAAGTAAACTAGGGAGAGACAAGGCTTGCACTGAGTATTGGGACCCTACAACATTTAGGGGCTGAGGAAGCAAGGATTCGGCAAAACACACTAATGAGAGGTGGCCAGATAGGTAGAAGGGGAAATGTAAATTTATGTGTTCCATACATAGAAACTTGACAGGTAACATTTTAACAATAACAAATTGTAGTACTCTCTGGCATTTTCACATACATCACTGCTATCACAGCAAGTTCACTGATCTGCATCATGGAACTACTTGTTTTCTGATTAAGGCTGCGTGTAAAGAATGCTTCTCAGGAATAACATCTATAGTTTTTTTGATTTGACAACAAAATCAAGCAACCTGACCTCATAAGCACACTTTCCTGCAGGTTATTTATCACTGTACCCATTTGTGGAGCATTGAAACATAATCATGACGCTCTTTTGCCTGTTTCACTATCACAACTTCTGGCTTTGCTGTCACAATGCTCTGTAATTCTTCACTGTTACCATATTCAAGGTCACTCTTCATGATAAATTAAAGATAAATTTCATGCACTATATTATTACGGAATTGCACAATCTTGTAAAAGTTCTGGTCTGCATTTGTCATCTTCTTTTCATTTCATGAAAACACCAAATTTTACCATGACACGTGAATTTATTGTGAATCTTTCTTCAGAAATTCAAATAAAAAACAATACTTAACCAGTTTTTGAGGCACATTACTTTTAGATACTCTCTAATATCACAATATATCCTTATTTCATAAAACTCAATTTATTAACTTTTATTTCCTCTCATCTACCTCCAACTCAAGCAGAAAACAATTATTTGTATGTAAACATCTATTTACTCTCATACTACCTTGTTTTAGTCTTCTACTTGACTGTGAAACTATCAAGGGTAGAACTATGTCTTATTAATCTTTATATTTCTTTTTCTAGCACAGTGCATAGTGCAAAGTGCATTCTGAATAATTAGTGAGTAAATTAATGAATTAAATAGTTGATTAGATTACTTTAGACTGTTAATTTTTGGTTTGACAAAAATGATAAAGATATCAAAAGACTGCTTTATTATAGTTTGATATAGACTCTTAGGAGAAATTTTCCCATTCCTGAGATTCATCAGTCCCTCAAATTTTCTTACTTCCGCTTTTTTTGGGGTATGTAATTTTCATTAGCATGCAAGTATAACAACAAACCATTTGAAGTGACAACTGCTAGTCGAGTAACCTATAATATTTTTTCAATTCTCAGGAACTAGGTCTGTGATTAAAATCAATAGCAATATTAAATGCTTGGTTCTCTCTTTTGCTCAATGCAACAAATACTTCTTATATTTTATCAAAATGTATAGCCCTTATAATAATTATGGAAGGATATTGTGCATTCTATACTATTATTTTTACTAGTCAGCTTTATAATTATTTCAACAGTCAATTCATCATTTTTATTAAACCAAACTCACTTCAAACAGTTAAATATTTAGATCTGAATCTTTTTTCAAGAAAAATTAAAACTGAGTTTGAGATGTTCCATGTGTCTGATAAGTGAAGCAGCAATCTAAAGGGTACAAAATACTTGACTTTAGGAAATGATGTGTGGGGCATCTTGCAATATGTACAGAGGGTTGCTTCTGAATATATTGCCAATGTGGCAGATACTTTTCATCCCCAAACAACATGAGTATCAATCTATGCCTGTAATTCCTTCTAGATAAAGAAGGATACTGTCTGGTTATAGACCATCTAGTCTTTATTCCAGTGAGCAAAGCTGGGCCTGCAGCACTTTTTTCCCACTTTTTGTGTAAAAGTCATGTCAAACAGAATATATGGAAACTATGTGTTGTATTTTCTGGTGCTTTAGGTCAACTGAAGGTCTTGTGAATTTAGTTGAATGAAGTCTCAGAAATTCAAGCTGAATAAGTGACTTGGCAAAATACTAATTGGCAAGTTAATATCAGAGTTAGAATTTGAAATTGAGAAACTTGAACTTCTGATCTTATGTTATCTTCACAGCATAATTTAATACTGAATATGTTATATAGCTTTGAGGTAAATTCACATAATTTATAAAAAGAAAAGGAAACAAAAAAATAATAATTCCAAGCATTTATACATGAGTCTTTCGTAGCAATAATAGATATAGACAGATTTTTAAGTTTACTTTTTCCTCTTTATCCTGATATAATCAACAATTTTATTTTCCTTTCAGTATACGGTTTGTATCCATTTTATATGATGTGCTATAACTTCTTTTTTACTTACCTCCAAAGTAGAATTTGATTGAGAAGTTAAATATAGCTAAATTCCAAATATCATTCCCTCTTATTTTACAACAATGAGAACACATTAAAATGAAGACATGATTCATGACACAGCACCTAACAAACTGTTAAAAACAGTATAATTACTATAATCTCAAAACTAAAAATAGTTTATTACATTATTAAAATAGCTATACATTAATATTGAAATTTTATTTAATAGGCACTCAACAACAAAATGAATACTACTTATGGGGATTCATTCAAATAGAGTGCTGTCAAATGCATGACAAAAGGATATAACTGATTAAAGAAAAATAGTAAGCGTAAACATGTCAATATATCTCTAATATTTGACATTACCTAGACATGTTTATATTTGGTTTTAGATATAATAGATTTATTCTTAAAATCCAATAGTTGGCTAATCATGGCATCTTTCAGGTTTTATCTAGAAGTGGAAAAATTTAGTATCCATATTTACCACAAAGAATAACTAGAGTCTTACATAGATTAGGGGGTTGAAATGATTGTCCCAGAAGCATAATGAGCAATAAACCCATATTCTTTCATACACAGAAAAATACTAAGACCAATGAAACCCTTCAGCCTCTGATGATGAGAACATACAAAATTGCAACATAAGAACATTATTTACCTTGACTATGCATGTTTTCACTTCATTAGTAATTCACAGCTGTTAAAGGTAATGATCCTTCTTATGGTAACATATGGTATACCCAAGATTATGTTATGAATATGCTTCTTATGTTATGAATGAATTCCGTGCACCATAAACCAATCTTTAAAAAAAGACTATTGGCTTTATATTTGATTTTAAATTATATCTTTTATAAAATGTTATTGTTTTTAATGGTCAAAATTAATTTCCTACAATCAACATATATAAAGAGACAATATCAAAATGTAAATTGGTTTTGTTAATAAAAGGTGTGAGTATTCTAATATGACCTCATTAATTCTGATACCTTGGAAGTTAAATCTTGCAATTTAGAACAAACCACAAACGTTCCTTAAAATATTTTTGGAACCTTAAAAAGAAGACATTGCTGCAATTCACGATATTATTATACTTATTTCTGTTTGTGGAATTTAAACATAAAACATAGACTGAAAATATAACCATTTATGATGATAGTGTTCTGTTAATCACATTATTCATAGTCATAATTTGATAACTTTAATATTCAAAGAGACCTAATTGTTAATTGCAACTCTTACATATATTTTGATTATAAATGATATATTGGTCTTGCATGTTTCTTAGAAATGCTGGTATGTGCTGTCCGAATTCCTGAAAACATCATGTTAAAGTGGGGCTGACCTTCTTGGGCATTTCCTGATGTCCTGTTGTCACTGTATGCCTGCAGCACTGTTTCCCTGTTTCATCATGTGGGGAGGTGGGAGTAGGTAATGGAGCTTCTGTTAAAAAAATTAGAAAACTTTAAAAAATAGTTTATTTACTTCAGTCTTTCCAAAAAACACTAAACTGAACATGGTGCAGGAGGTTATGACTGGGTTGGGGGCATTAGTCAGCATAAAGGAATAAGATATATTGATGGAAATTACACGTGGATAGAAGAAGAGAGTGAATATAAAACACATCTATGAAGGAAATGCATGTGAAAGACTACATATTGTGAGTGAAAACATAAGAACTATAAGTATTGATCAGTCAGCACCTATTCTTTCTGAGAATAGAAAATAACTGAACATTTTCTGTAGATTAACACTGACTCATCATTCAATATTGTTTCTGTATTGTAGCCCAATGAGTTATTAACATAGACATATTAAGACCAGCTCTAGGGACAGTCATCCAGAAGAGAAGAGACAGTCAAGCATATCACAGAAACCGATATCTCAAGTAGTGTGGTAGTATAGAGTAGCCTCTGGAAATGGTGGCTATCCTCAAATATTTGAAGGGATGCCTTGCATCAGGAAACCTAAGCTTGTTGAACAAAATGTCAGGGAAACATTCTGGGATCATGGGAACTAAAGACTACACTAAATCTACGTGACAAAGGAGGTATTAAAGCAGAGGCTGAGTGATCTCTTGATGTTGATACTATAGGACTCTAAGTTCCAGAGGGCAGTTGGAGCTTGGCCTGTGAGGCTGCACTCAATTCGGAAATGAGAGATTGTTGCTGCTGGAATGTGTGGCACCTCATTCCTGCCTTACATGCTCCCAAAATACTTCAAACGAGGTAGAATAAAGGAATAAGAGCTTAGATCACCCAGTGCTCAATTATTGACTTATTATTTTGTTAGCTACTTGTAGAGCGATATGCTGTGTCAGGTCTGGTAATGCAGAAATGAATGAAAAAGTACTCTTCCTCAAGGAGCTCCAAAGAATCAGTTTGGGGTGGGGGTTGAGAAAGGGCACATTACTCTCACCTTCTTGCTGCTTCTTATGTTACTGACTTTCATCAATATTAACTTGAATATTTAGCAAAGAAAAGCAAAATAGCAAAATTATATATTTGAATAAACTCAAGGCATTTAACTTCATTATTCATCCACCCATGAATATATTCCATAAATACTGAGCAGTAAGTAGGTGCTAGGAACTCTTCTGGTTATGGGGAATGTGATAATGAATAAAATGCCCAGAATGCCAACTCACATTTTTATTATATACACATGGATTACAGAAAACACTTCTGTTAAATTATAACTAAATTATGATTTTTGACTCCAAAACACTAATAAAAAATAACAATCTAATGAATAGAGTTTACAGGCACTATTTAATTATTATACAGTATTAATTTTATGGTTAAAACATTTAACAAGATCAACAATCAAAAACAAGAAGTATCAAATTTTCTAATCATATTTCACTATAAATCTACAATGAATACTGACATTATTAACAAAAAATAGACATCATGAAGTTATAATGCTGAAGTAGAAAGGCAAAAAATGGCAAACACCATGTTCTCTATATTAATACTTCAGAAGAAATTTACATATCCCTGTGTCCACCTCCACCCCCCCTAAAAAAAAACAAATTTAAAGAAAAGCCATAGAAGGCAGCCTAAGGGCCTACAGAAGAAACTATAGATTTTTCTCTTGAACTCTGTTCTTCATATCAAGACACTAAAGAATGGTGGTAGAAATCTGGATTCTATAGTCAGACTCATTAGCTATGTAACCCCAGGCAAGGTACTGGGGGACTATTCCTCTGTACTTCTGTGTTTTTATCTTTGAAAGAGGGCTAAAAATTGTACAAGCTACACCAAGTTAATGTAAAAGTTACTATATGGAAAGGGCTAATATGTGGGAAGAATTTCACACCTTTTTTTTTTAGATGGAGTCTCACACTGTCGCCCAGGCTGGAATGCAGTGGCACAATCTCGGCTCACTGCAACCTCCGCCTCACGGGTTCAAGCGATTCTCATGCCTCAGCCTGCCAAGTAGCTGGGATTACATGCACTTACCACTATGCCCAGCTAATTTTTTGTATTTTTAGTAGAGTCAGGGTTTCACCATGTTGGCCAGGCTGGTCTTAAACTCCTGATCTCGTGATTCGCCCCCGTTGGCCTCCCAAAGTGCTGGATTGAGCCACCATACCTGGCTGAGAATTTCACACTTTTTAAAGCACATAATAAGTGCTTACAAATATTTGCTATTTTTTCTGTTACAAAGTCAACAGAACAGTGCAGTAACAAAGCATGTCATAATCTTTACTGACAGAGGTTCTCAGAACACTTTGAATGAAGAATTCTGAACCAAGAGCTTGGGCTTTGTAATTAATCTCCAACATCAGATATTCTCCAGGCAATACAGCAGCAGACCAAGCTGCTATAGCTGGTGCCTGTATGTTCCTCCTCATGGCAAAGTGACAAAGCCAAATTCTACATGTATTGCCAAAATCCCCAGCTTCATAATTGCCACCACTTTTTCCATTTTGACAGTATAGATTCTGTTCGGCTAGTTGGCTGAGATTGTCTGGCTATGTACAGTGGAAAAACTATTACCAAATCATTCCAGCCATAATTCGTGAATTTATTCAGCAACAGAACTTTCCTGCCAACTAACAATTCCTTCCTCTGCTCCTCTCATGTATTTTAGACAGAGTTTCAGACAAGGCTAATCAAACCAAAGTGGAAAAGTCTTGAAAATTATCTGGTGAATGTTTGAAGTAAATCATTAAAGTATTTTTCAATTATCCAAAGTATGATTATCCATACTACAAGGAAAATGTATAGTTTAGGCTTGGCATTGACCATTGGAAAATAACAGAAAATGATTTGAATTTGTTGGAGGGAAGTGTACCAAACCTGAATTCATGACAAATGTGCGTTTATATTTTTGGCCTGTGCAGAATTAATCAACATCCCAAATCTGTTTTAAAAATTCCACCGTAAGCATTTGCTTATTCTTCCAATAGGAAGACGCAAAAAAGCCCACAGTATGAAAACAGAACTTGAATAGGTTTTTGAGGAATCATGATAGGTGTTGTACTCAACTTGCCACATTACCTTTATTCTCAATGACATATATTTGTAAAACATGTCTCAGAAGCAGGGTCACAGTCTGATTACAGAAGAAATTCATGTCTCTGTGTTAAGCCATCAGATTTATCTGGAGATCAAACAAACACCTATCAACTACAAGCTACAAATACTCACCAGTTGAATCTGTGTGTGTGAAAGTGCTTTACTAAGGAAAGCTCTATTCAAATGCTAATCATTATCCAACTGACTACATTAAAAGTTCCTTCAGGGAACTGATAACCTCTTACTCATCTTTAGGACACCATACTCTGAGAATCAAAGGAGATTTGTTTATTGGCTAAACACAATTAAAGCTCAGCTCTTAGGCTAAACAGCAGAGGGCTTTTGGAATCTCAGTCCAGGTTTCTTAAATGGCCCATATATGCCTGGATATAAACAATTAAAAAGCAGGATTCAGTCTCATTTTTAGTGGCCATCACCTAAATGATGTGTTAGTGCCTTAAAGGAAAAGTATTTAAAAGTATTAGAATATAACTATGCTGTTGAATTGCATAGAAGACCCAAGAAAAGCTTACAATATAAATGCTTAAAACTGGATTTAATTATATGATACATCATATATTTAAACCAATCATATGAATTAAATAAAATATTAAAAATTTTTATTATGTTTTAGTTATATTTTTCCCAAGTGGAAGCCTATATGTAAGTTATTTGATAAGTTTTTGTGGAGTTTAAGACACAAATCTTAGTAATATGCTTAAGTAATTATTGAAAAAACAAAGCATGACTTTCTACAACAAAATAATACATAGTAAGATTTAAAAGAATGTAAACAGAAAAAAAATTTATAGACCTTTAAATTTTATTTCCACTGAAGTTATGAAGAAGGTAATGATAAAATACAACTATAAAATCTAGTATTTCTCATTTATAAAATACCAATACTGGTTTTAATGATATATTCTATGATTATTCAGAAAATCAGCAGTTAAGTAACAAACATGACCCTTGTTTTAAAATTCACGCTCAACTGCTTGGTTTCCTTCACTTTACTTAGACACTATAGCCATGTTTCATGTATAAACTCATGGGTAAATACTTGAGTTCTAAGTTTTTTTAGTTTCTGTGAACTGCCAACTGTATGCTTTGCTCATAATCTTTCAAAAGTACACCTCATGCTTATTTGTCTTTGCCCAGTAAGTGTTTGAGTCACAGAAAATAGCACAGAGTGACTTCTTTATTAATCCATCATAGTAGTAAAATAAAAATGTGAGTTATCAGAAGTAAAATATGATCACACCATTTTGAGTGCCCAGTTTCAGGGGAATACATGCATTAATACTAACATTATATTAAGAACTTTAATGATTTGTGAAAGTAATATTATATATACATTTCACTAAAAAAACAACAAAAAGAATTACATTTGTTAGCATTTTAGAACACAAAATAGTATATCTTCAAAAAGAATCAAATCAAATAATATGTATGTGTATTAGTCTACTTCCACACTGCCTATAAAGACATTTCTGAGACTGGGAAGAAAAAGAGATTTAATTGGACTTACAGTTCCACATGGCTGAGGAGGCTTCAGAATCATGGTGGAACACAAAAGACACTTTATCATACATGGTGGTGGCAAATGACAATGAAGTATAAGCAAAAGCAGAAACCCCTGATAAGCATATCAGATCTCATGAGACTTATTCACTATCACAAGAATAGCATGGGAAAACTGGCCCCCACGATTCAATTGCCTTCCCCTGGGTCCCTCCCACAATATGGGGGAGTTCTAGAAGATACAATTAAAGTTGAGATTTGGGGGGAAACACAGCCAAACTATGCCATTCCACCCCTGGCCCCTCCAAATCTCATATCCTCACATTTCAAAACCAATCATGCCTTCCCAACAGTCCCACAAAGTCTTAACTCATTTCAGCATTAACCCGAAAATCCATAGTCCCAAGTCTCATCTGAGACAAGGCAAGTCCCTTCTGCCTATGGGCGTGTAAAATAAAAAGCCAGCGAGGTACTTCCTAGAAACTGTGGAGGTACAGGTTTTGGATAAATACAGCCATTCCAAATGGGAGAGATTGGCCAAAACAAAGGGGTTACATGGCTGTGCAAGTTCGAAATCTAGAGGAGCAGTCAAATTTCCTTTGACTCCAGGTCTCACATCCAGGTCACAGAGGTGGGTTTCCATGGTCCTGGGCTGCTCTGCCCCTGTGGCTTTGCAGGTACAGCCTCCATCCTGGCTGCTTTCATAGGCTGGTGTCGAGTGTCTGCACCTTTTCCAGGTGCACAGTGCAAGCTGTCAATGGATCTACCATTCTGGGGTTTGGAGAACAGTAGCCTTTCTCTCACAGTTCCACTAGGCAGTGCCCCAGTAGGAACTGTTTGGGGTGCTTCAACCCCACATTTTCCTTCTGCACTGCCCTAGCAGAGGTTCTCCATAATGGTCCTGACCCTGCAGCAAACTTTCCTGAGCATCCAGGCATTTCCATACATCTTACAAAATATAGGCAGAGGTTCCCAAATCCCAGTTCTTGACTTCTGTGCACTCACAGGCTCAACACCACATGGAAGCTGCCAAGGCTTGGAGCTTCCACCCTCTAAAGCCACAGCTTGAGCTGCATGTTGGTCCTTTTCAACCAAGGTTGGAGCAGCTGGAACACAGGGCACCAAGTCCCTAGACTGCACATAGCATGGAGACCCTAGGCCTAGCCCAGAAAACCACTTTTTCCACTTGGGCCTCCAGGACTGTAATGGGAGGGGCTGCCATGAAGGTCTCTGACATGGCCTGGAGACGTTTTCCCCATGGTCTTGGGGATTAACATTAGGTTGCGGGTTATGTATGCAAATTTCTGCAGCCAGAAAATGGGTTTTTCTTTTCTATCACATAGGCTACAAATTTTCCATACTTCAGTGCTCCGTTTCCTTTATAAAACTGAATGCCTAGGCAGGCACAATGGTTCACGCCTGTAATCCCAGCATTTTGGGAGGCCAAAGCAAGTGGATCACGAGGTGAGGAGATCAAGACCATCCTGGGCAACACGGTGAAACCTGTCTCTACTAAAAATAGAAAAAAATTAGCTAGGCCTGGTGGTGCCCACCTGTAGTCCCAGCTACTCAGGAGGCTGAAGTAGGAGAACTGCTTGAACCTGGGAGGCGGAGGTTGCTACACTCTAGCCTGGGCGACAAACCAAGACTCCCTCTCAAAACAAAAACAAAAACAAACAAACAAAAACCTCAATGCCTTTAACAGCACCCAATTCACAAAACTTCAATGCTTTGCTTCTTAGAAATTTCTTCCACCAGATACCCTAAATTATTTCTCTCAAGTTCAAAGTTCCACAAATCTCTAGGGTGGAGCAAAATGCCACCAGTCTTTTTGCTAAAACATAACAAGAGTCACCTTTTTTCCAGTTCCCAGCAAGTCCCTCATCTCCATGTGAGACCACCTCAGCCTGTATTTTATTGTACAAATCGCTATCAGCATTTTGGGAAAAGTCATTCAACAAGATTCTAGGAAGTTCCAAACTTTCCCACATTTTCCTGTCTTCTGAGCCTCCAAACTGTTCCAGCCTCTGCCTGTTACCTAGTTCCAAAGTCACTTCCACATTTTCCAGTATCTTTTCAGCAATGCCCCACCCTACAGGTACCAATTTACTGTGTTAGTCTGTTTTCATGGTGCTGATAAAGACATACCCAAGACTGGGGGAAAAAAGAGGTTTAATTGAACTTACAGTTCTACATGGCTAGGGAGGCCTCAGAATTGTGGTGGGAGGTGAAAGGCACTTCTTACATAGTGGTGGCAAGAGAAAATGAGGAAAAAGCAAAAACAGAAACCCTTGTTAAACCTATCAGATCTCATGAAACTTACTCACTATCATGAGATAGCATGGGAAAAACTGACCCCTATGATTCAATTACCACCCCCTGGATCCCTCCCACAAGATAGGGGAATTCTGGGAGATGCAATTCAAGTTGAGATTTGGTTGGGGACATAGACAAACCATATCAGTATGTATTTAAGCTAATTTTAGCTTTAAGTTTTATTTAAAGTCTTATTAATATTGCCTGAAAACTAAAAACCCATGCTGTCACATTAGGCATTCAGGGTCTAAAGAAAGAGTGCAGTTTTGATAGACAACATTTCAAGGCAGTATTTAATTTTGGATCAGTTACTTCTGTAGAGCAAGAGAATGTATTCAACTGGTGCTAGCAAACAGATGAACAGCAATGAAGAATACCTCCCTCCACTACAAAGGGAATTAATTGCTTTTGCACCTACCTTATCAGGATAATGGTGTAGGTGCTAAGTGGGTTCATGAAGGGTGCCATACATATGTGGGATTAGACTGTGGCAGAGCTGCCTGGAGATAAACGTTCTTATTTATGAAATGTAGGCAGAGCAGGAAGACAAGTCTAAAAACCAAAGAGACTAGCACTTCAGGAGGTGCCTGAGAATTTGGAGAGCTAAGTGCAGTGCAAAAAGGAATTCTGAGACCATGGGAACAGAACTGACACTGTGGCTGGCTGCTTTCCTTGAAGTTTAGACTATTATTATTCCAGATACAGTCCAGAGAAATGGGAAAGAAAATGGAGTGATGATTTCCAGATATTAAAAATTACATGTTTATATTTCTTCTCTTTTAATTGCATGAGTAATGTGGAATATATACAATATCACCCACACATATCGAATTCTCAAATGAACATTTTTTAACAATGTATACGTGTTTCAGATTTCACCTAGAGAAAGCAGAAAATAATTTGATAAGATATGCATTATTTTATTTTAATATTACTTAGAAACTCTTCATTATCTAAAA
>PVKP010018759.1:6041-43809 GCA_004027715.1 Plecturocebus donacophilus | reverse complement strand
GAGAGAAATGACTAACTTCAGCAGGTGGTTGAGTACAGAGAAGAGCTATTGGTTGATTGAGTTTTGTTTTGTTTTGTTTGTAAGAATAAAGGAGAATTTGGGCCTTTTTGTAGGTTTAAGGGGGTGATGAAAGATGAGAAATACCAGATGGGGCAAGTTACCACAAGGGATACAGTTGAAAGTCCAAGGGAAGGATTATTCTTAAGAAGTGAGAAAAATATATCTCTAAAGCCAAAAGGAAAGGAGAAAAAAACAGTTCAGTTTCAAACAAAAATTTGCAGATGAAGAGGAGGAGCACTGAGGTAGCTTGTTTGGGTGGACTTTTCTGTGCAGTAAGAGACAAGGTGATCATCAGAGAAGGTGATCAGGGATAAAGTATTAGAAGATTAAAAAAATGTTTGGAAGAGGTGAAGTGGAAAATGTGATGGAAACTCAATGGAAAAGATGAGCAGTAAAATTAGGGCTTAGATAAGACAGAAAACATTATTGTATAGTGGAATTAATCAGATACATTTCATGATTATTTTTGGCAATATTATGTGATTTTGAAGCAGAGACTAAAGAAAGTGAGAAAGTGGGACTTCCCCAGCCCAGGGAAAGAGTAAAACAGATGGGGGGAAAGAAAAAAAAATCAAAGATGTCAAAATAAAGAGACTTGTAGACAAAGCTTTCTTGAAGTGATCAGTTCTGAAATCTAGTCCACATCTTCTTGCAGACAATGGAATGACGTCTAGAGAGAGGTAGAGGGATTAAAGGTAATTGGGAAAGAAGATAGAAGACTCAAGAGAATTAAAGAAGGGAAGACATGGGAGGGTAGGAAGTTCTAGTCAGAGCGAGGAATTTTGCAGCTTACTATCCACAGAGGTCAGTTCTATGTGGTAACTAGTTCACATTACTACCAGCGCCTGCAGGAAGTTGAAAGGCAGTCATTAGTTAAAACTGCAGCCACAACAAAAAAGTGAAGCTAATTTGGAAAAACGTCTGCTACAGAAATATACAAATCAGGAAAGGCAATAAACAGAGGGAATGAAGTTGGAGGTGCCCTAGAAAATGAGAGATGGCAAACAGGGAGAGAAAATGTGGGATAAGCAGATGATGTAGACTCCAAAAGAGGAGTAGTTGAGAATGGCAATGGAATGATGTGCTGGCAGGAACGGTCCTCACCTCAGGAGGTATCTTGACCTGTGAGATGGGGGAGTGAGAAGGATTCTCTGCACTGGAAAGGTGGAAACACCTTCAGAAAAGTTTTAATATCTGTTTAGAGATAGGAAAGAATGGGTAGATTTGAAGAAGGGCAGATCTAGATGGATTGGGCCACATTAGCAGTTCTAAGACCTCTGAGGTCAGGGACTACATTACCTTGGTTTTTTCCTTCCCCCTGTACTTTGTAGGAATATGCCTGGAACATGGGAGTGGTAATACAAAAATGCTGAAATTAGTCAATCAATGAATACATTTAAAAAATGTTCGGGCAATGAGGTAATAAGAGTGAGGAAAGGGGTACCTAGAGTATTCTTAGTTTGTACTTGATTTTTAAAGAACAGTGTTTAGGAATAGGTTCAAGACACTGTGTAAACAGAAGAGTAAATCTTAGTTTTCTTCAGAGTGCATCTTCCAGTATCAGACAGATCACTAATAGCAACTTTTGGGCAATGAGAGAATAGCCTAAGGAGCAGCTCCCAGGAGATAGCTGAAGAGGTCTCTAAAGCCACTGTTAGAGAACAGTCCACACAGTAGGGGAGGGAGAGAAGTTGGGCTCTCCTTCCATCAGACTTTCTTCCTCGTATTTCTCTGTTCTTGTTCTCAGGCTTTACAACTCAAGAAGCTAATGCTATTGATTTAATAAGGCTGGCCCATCTTTTTAAAATATAACAGCTATAAGCTATCTAATTATCATGAAATTTCCCTGTGTTAAACAGACAATTAAATGATTTTTTTATTAAATTTACAGAGCTATGCAACCATCCCCCAAATCAATTTTTAGGACATTTTCATCATCCCCAAAACATCCTTTGTGGAACTTTTAAATGATCAATTTAATGTAAAGATAATAGTTGCATTTGTTCAGTGCTTATTATAATCTGAGCTCTATTTTAAGCAGTTTGTACGTACTGTCTTCTTTAATGCTCACGATGACCCATGAGATAGGCACTATTATTTCCCTATTTTAGAGAGAGAAAAAGTGAGGCATTGGTCACATTTATAGTAAGAAGCAAAGTCAGGATTTGAACTCAGCATTCTGGCTCTAAAGCTACTGCTTTTAGCTACCATGCTGTATTGCTTTTAATATTTACTGGACATTTGAGAAATAGGACAAAATCGTCATGAGGATCTATATTCTTTCTCTGTTTCCCTTTATATCATCAATATGGAATGAGAAATATAGCTTGAATGCAAAAATATCCATATATTTACATATATTTCCCTTAAGCAGCAGATTCTGGAAATATTGAAATTATGAATAATTTTATACCGAACAGAATGAAGTCGCAATCTTGGCAGTTATCTGGTTAACAAATTAGATCAGTCAGACAAAAAGAAATTCTATTTGTTGGTCTGAAATATCTGATATGGCCAGACAGCCGTCCACATTCATCAGATTAACAGGATAATTGCCAAGTCTCTACTCTCCTTTGTTCTGTATCAACATAGCCTGAAACACAAATGGAATTTTTGTCCAAATGATATAAATTTAGTCACTTGCAAACATTTCTGGTCACTAACCTAGAAAGACTATTGGAGGTATTTGGAAATGTTCCCAGAAATTCAGTTTGATTATGGAACAGCACAAGAAGTATAATTGTGGCATTGCCTCTTTATGAAATCAACTGCTGACATTTTAATCCATGTAAAATCCTGTATCTACTTACAGATATTTCTGGAGAGGTATCATGTCAAATGAGCAGAGCATTAAATAGACATATAATTTTCTATAACCCTTCCCTAATGTTAATTTAAGAAAAATCCAATTAATACTCAATATGGTAGGGACTCCAAGTAGGATTTGGGGCTACAGGCTTTATTTTTAGCAATTGCACTTTTCAGAGGTAGATATAGGAAGTATTGGCTGAAAAGAATCTTCTTAACATTAATTATGTACACACAAAAAAACTTTAAAAAATTAAAAATCACAAGCATAGCTCCTTTTCAGTGTGACACTACAGTGGTGAATACATGTCATTGTACATTTGTTGGAATCCATAGAATGTGCAGTACCAAAAGGGAACCCTAATTAAACTACAGACTGTGGGTGATAATGATATGCCAATGTAACTTCATCAGTTCTAAAAAATGGACCACTATGTTCATAGTGGGGGAGGTAGTGCGTGTGGAGATAGGAGATATATGGGAACTCCACATTCTGTTCAGTTTTGCTGTGTACCTAAAACTGCTCTTAAAGTTTAGATTTTTTAAAAAACTAACCAATATGCTATTTTAAAAATGAAACCTATTAATGCGTAGTTTTCCATCTAGGAATATGTTTAAATGCTTATAAACATTAGGTACCCATGTTGTCTAAGATGGTCTAAGATGACTCTGCATGCATATTTCTATTTTGCTGACACTGTCTTCTAATTCCATGCAAACTGAAGTGGCCCTAGACTCCCGTTTCTCAAGGTTATCCACCTGGGAGATCATGCACTTGGTGAATTCCCTGGGACCATCTAAGATCCCAGGCAGATCCCCTTGGCCTTCCCACTCTTTCCTGAGACACCTCCCCAATGTCTACCTTGCTGAGAAAATAAAACTCATAGTATTATTAACCCATTAAATTGCAATTGGGAGGCAAAGACAGACATACTCCTACTTTATTGCACCTTGCTTGATTGCACTTCACAGGTACTGTGTTTTTATACATTGAAGGTTTATGGCTACCCTGCATAGAGCAGGAGTCTTTCAGCAGCATTTTCTAACATCATGTGCTCACTTCTGGTCTATGTGTCATATCTGGGTAATTCTCACATTTCAAACTTTTTATTATTAGTACATCTGTCATGGTGATCTGTGAGTAGTGGTCTTTGATTTTATTAATGTTAACTGGGGTGTCATGAATGGCACCTATATAAGACAATGAACTTGATGGATAAATGTGTGTGTTCTGACCACTCCACTGACCGGACATTTCCCCATTTCTCCCCTTTTCCTCAGACCTCCCTATTTTCTGAGTCATAACAGTATTGAAATTAGGCCCTACAATGGCCTCCAGTGTTCAAGTGAAAGGAAAAGTCTCACATCTCTCACTTTAAATTAAAAAGTAGAAATGATTAACCTTATAATGAAGGCATGTAGAAAGCCAAGCTAGGCCTCTCGTGCCAGACAGCCAGGTTTGAAAGTGAAACAGCCTTATTGCTGATGTAGAGAAAGTTTTGGTGATCTGGATAGAAGATCAAAGCAGCCACTGCATTCCCTTTAGCCAAGACCTGATCCAGAGCAAGGCCTTATCTCTTTTCAATTCTTTGAAGGCTGAGAGAAGTGAGGAAGCTGCAGAAGAAAAGTTGGAAGCTAGCAAAGGTTGGTTCATGAGGATTAAAGAAAATAGTAAGTCATTTCCGTAATATAAAAGTGTAAGATGAAACAGCAAGTGTTGACGTAGAAGCTGCAGCAAATTATTCAGAAGATCTAGCTAAGATCACTTATCAAGGTGGCTACACTAAACAACAGATTTTCAGTATAGACAAAACTACCTTCTATTGGAAGAAGATGCCATCTAAGACTCTCAGAGGTAGAGAGAAGTTGAGCCTGGCTTCAAAGGACAGGCTGACTCTATTGTTAAGGGTTAATGCAGCTGGTGACTTACAGTTGAGGCCAGTGTTCATTTACCATTCTGAAATTCTACAGCCCCTAAGAGTTATGTTCAATCTACTCTGTCTCAATGACAGTACATCATTTTACAGCACGGTTTGCTGAATATTTTTAGTCCACTGTTGAGACCTACTGCTTAGAGAGTGAGATTCCATTCAAGCTATTACTCTTCACTCACAAGGCACCTAGTTACCCAAAAGCTCTGGTGGAAATGTGCAAGGAGATGAATGTTGTTTTCATATCTGCTAGCATAACATCCATTCTGCAGCCCATGGATTGAGGAGTAAAATTTTGACTTCCAAGTCTTATTATTTCAGAAATATATTTTATAAGATTACAGCTGCCATAAATAATGATTCTTTTGATGGATCTGGGAAAAGTAAAGTAAAAACCTTCTGGAGAGGATTTTACCATTCTAGATGGCATTAAGAACATTTGATTCTTGGAAGGTGGTCAGAATAATCCACATTAACAGGAGTTTGAAGGACATTGATTCCACCACTCATGAATGACTTTGAGGGATTCAAGACTTCCATAGAAGTAGCAATTGTAGATGTGGTGGAAAAAGCAAACTAAACTTAGAAGTAGAGGCTAAAGATGTGACTGAATTGCAGCAATCTTATGATAAAACTTTAATGGATGAGGAGTCTTCATATGGATAAGCAAAGAGAGTGGTTTCTTCAGATAGAATCACCATTGGTGAAAATGCTGTGAACATTGTTGAAATAACAACAAAAGATTTAGAATCTTACATAAACTTAGTTGATAGAACAGCAGTAGGATTTGAGAAAATTGACTCCAATTTTGATGTTCTGCTATAAGTAGGATGCTATCAAAGAGTATTACATGCTGCAGAGAAATCTTTCATGAAAGAAAGAGTTAGTTGATATGGCAAACTTCATTATTTTCTTTTATTTTTTTATTATTATTATTTTTTTTTTTGGAGACAGAGTCTTGCTCTGTTGCCAGGCTGGAGTGCAGTGCCACAATCTCGGCTCACTAACCTCTACGTCCTGGGTTCAACTGATTCTCCTGCCTCAGCCTCCCAAGTAGCTGGGATAATGGAGGCACACCACCATGCCCAGCTAATTTTTGTATTTTTAGTAGAGATGGGGTTTCGCCATGCTGGCCAGGAAGGTCTCAAACTCTTGACCTCATGATCCACCCGCCTCGGCCTCCCAAAGTGCTGGTATTACAGGTGTGAGCCACCACGCCTGGCCCATTGTTGTCTTATTTTAAGAAATTACCACACCTACTCCAAGCGTCAGTAGCCACCACCCCACATCAGTCAGCAGCCATTAACAGTAAAGCAAGACCTTCTACCAGCAAAAGGACTATGACTTGCTGAAGGCTCAGATGATTATTAGTATTTCTTAGCAATAAAATATGTTATAATTAAGGTATGCACATTTTTTAGACATAATTCTATTGCACACTTAATAGACTGCAGTATACTGTAGACATAACTTTTATGTAAACTGAGAAACTAAAAAAGTTTGTGCAATTTGCTTTATTTTGATATTTGCTTTATTGTGACGGTCTAGAACAAAACCCACAGTATTTCCTAGCTATAACTGTATGCTTCCTAAAAAGGATGAAATACATTTCAAATTGAGGACTTAATTAATTTAGTTTACTTGCTTTTCTAGAAGAGAACCTGGTCATAGACTCCCCTTTGTTAGAAGAGTTGAAGCGATGACTTTATATTGCTGTGGTGCTAATTCCCTTTTCTCTCTCTCTCTCTCTCTCTCTCTCTCTCTCCCCCTATATATATATATACATATATATATATACACATACATATATATGTATATATATAACAAACACATACATATTTATACATTACACACATTATCTATATACACATGTATATACATACATACTTCTATGTAAGTATATATAATAAAACATATATATTATATATCCATAAAATCTATATATAGATATACATATAAATTGTGTGTATATATAACTTTATATGTATATTTACATGTGAACAATTTATAATTCCTGCCTGCTATCTAGTAAGACTATTTAAAAAATAATGCATACTGTGAATTACATGTAACTACTTTGTGTACGCTTTTACACAGATAACATCTTGTGTACTCACTTGTCCTAAGAACTGCATGAAACATAGTAGTGAAATTTCAATTCCATTTATAAAATTAATAGTGCCATCTACTCAGAGTACTAATGATTTTAATGAAGATGCAGCATCTTGTAAACAAATAACTAGTTTTTCACATGAAAGGATAAATAGAATCCTAATTAACAAACTGGTCATTTTTCTTAGAGCTTTTAGGTTTTAACCATGACAAGTGGCAGTCTTTATGTGTAGTTTGAATAATTTATTTTATTATTCTATAGTCATTCAGAGTAATTTTAACTCCAAAGTTTGTGTAATATAGTATACGTTTATTTTGAGTTAACAGAGTTGTAAGCCTGAGACAGTCAAAGCTCTTTGACTCTTCTTTCGAACACCACACACAAACACCTGGAATAATGCTATGGGCCCTAGAAGAGTTGGGTAATTACAGCACATTGTACAAATTACCTTGTCCATAGCTAAGTGATTCTTTAAAAATATATACTTATTGTCTGATTTAGAATTTAAGCTGTCTTTATTACCTAAGTGAATCATTTCATTGTTGACTTCATCTCTCAATTCAGTTTGTCATGAACATGACCAAAACCACAAACTCATGTGAAAAATATACAGAAGAGAGGAAATTACATAATTTCTTTGATGTGAGCATTGTAACAAACACTAATTGATTACTGAAACAGCTTAAGTATCTAGCTAGGTTATGTAATTGTTGAATTAGAACAAAAATTGTTATACAGTACAATTAAATACAGACTGATTGTTATGGATAATTTAATGCGTAAAACTAATAAGCTGTGGATAATAAAATGTTGTAGGAGACATATCATCCTATATCATATTACTGCATTTAAGTATAACCTTATATTTTCATGTCAAACTGTCTGATATCTTTATTTTATGACAGTAAATTAGCCTGAAGCAATTTTAGTGAAAGCAATATTGTGTAGTTTGTTATGACTGGGTAATATTTTCTGTATGAATTAAGAGAAGAGTTCAAAAGCACTTTGCATTTTCAGAAGATGCCTCCTGCAGTTTTGTGTGTAGTTTTTGATACTGTGCTATAATAGCTGTTTCCCTAGGTAATCTGAAATAACTTTA
Source organism: Plecturocebus donacophilus (assembly GCA_004027715.1). Classification (NCBI taxonomy): domain Eukaryota; kingdom Metazoa; phylum Chordata; class Mammalia; order Primates; family Pitheciidae; genus Plecturocebus; species Plecturocebus donacophilus. Next base: position 35,798 of record PVKP010018759.1, on the reverse strand, counting down.
ACTAATGTTTAACTAATGCCAAATAAAAACATTGCAAGAGAAAAATATTTTGTGCACACACAGTAAATAAATGTGTACATATTTAAAGAACATGCATCTGCATATGCTTACATGCACATATATATACTTACAATGTTCTACAAAGTTTTCATTTAATTGGTGAGTTTACTATCATTTTCTTGTGTCCCTTTTGTTACTTTCCACCTATGATTTCATATTTCAGATATGACTGCATTTACATAAAAATAAAAACTAATATCTAGGCTGGGCACTGTGGTTCATGCCTGTAATCCTAGCACTTTGGGAGACCAAAGCAGGTGGATCACCTAAGGTCAGGAGTTCAAGACCAGCCTGGCCAATATGGTGAAATCCCATCTCTACTAAGAATACTACCTGGTCATGGTGGTGCATGCCTGTAGTATCAGCTGCTCTGGAGGCTAAGACAAGAAAATTGTTTGAACCCGGAAGACGAAGGTTGCAGTGAGCTGAGATCGTGCCATTGCACCCCAGCCTGGGCAACAGAGTGAGACTCAGACTCCAAAAAAAAAAAAAAAAAACTACATATAACTTTCCATATTAAAGACCTTTTCACAGGCAAGTTGAGGGCACATCAAGTTGATTCTTTCCACTACTTCCCGCTTATTGATCTTTCCAATTAACAATGGAAACAGTCAAATAAACTTGCCATGAGGGGGAAGTGCCATAGTTTCCATATGTATAGTGCTTCACAATTTACAAATGCTCTTGCATATCTCATCTGAATCTGACATAATTACATAGAGCAAGAACAATTTTTACTCTCATTCCCAAGACTAGTTGGCTAGGAAGTGTCAGAACCCAGACTCCTCTCTGGGTCTCCTTATTTCAAACCCACTCCATGATAGAATCTGTCCTCACTTCTGCCCTACTCTGCCTTACCTACAAGAGAAGCGGAGCCCTGAATTTCCCACATGCCACGTGGGCAACGAGAAGGAAAGAACGGCAGTGTCTGCCAGTCTAGTTGCTTTTCCTCATCGTGCTGCTACAGATTCAGAGCAGTGCCCACACGCAGCTTGCTGTTGGCATGAAAGGACAAACCAGTGTGATCTGGAGCAGCTCTAGCATAATCTGCTTATCAGAATGGATCCCAGAATCAAGGAGGAGATTGAGGACTTGACCATTTGTTATCAGGAAGCTTTTAGCCATTATCTAAGCCCTGATAAAATGAACTACCTTTCAAACTATTCAAACTAGAGTGACTGAACTGTCCTTTTAGAACAGGAAGATGTGGAAAACTAAAGTATGATCTGGTTTACAGAAACTTTGTTTCTGGGGCCCCTGGAAAATTAGCTATTTTCATGGACAGACACTGATTTAGAAATGAAAGAACATGGAACAAATGTTACTGCAAAATAATGGAATGGTGAGATCTCTGAAATGCTTTTAGTAGTCACAGTAGTGCCCTGGATTTATGTGATTCATTTAATGTCATTGAGTAAATAAAATATGCTAAGTCTACGCTAAGTGCTAGAGAGATAGAAAGGTAAGTTCAGTCTCTGCCCTCAAAATGCTCATAGTTCAATATGAAGAGTTAGTGAAGTAATAACAGTGGAAAGAGATGTGGGCTAGGATAAGCACAAGAGCCAGAGAGCATGGACACAGGCACAGAGAAGGCACCTAAATCACCCATGAGGCCAGGGAAGGATTACCTTCTGATAGTAAGGTTTTCCTTGTCTGGAAGACTTCTAGTTTCTGCCTGTTATTTAATCATAATTAGTAATCTTACTTCCTGGCACTGTCAGAAGTGTTCCAAGCTGGAGGATAAATTTTATGATTATATGATTAGTAAATAAGGGGAGAAACAGAAGGAACTGAGGGCTGGAGAAGTATTTCAGGCAGATGCGATGATGGGTAAGCAGAGAGGCAGGGATTATCTGGACATATGAAAATCACTGAGCAAGGACAAAATGTACAGTGACAAGAGAAAGTAGAGAGGTAGATGCAGACAGGAGTGATGTCAAAAATGCTTAATGCTTAATTCTCTAGGACTCAGTTTCCTTATTGGTAAAATAACGTACATACTGACCGTCTTTGGGGTTGTGAGGATTAAATGAGTAAATGCATGTGTGTACCTGGCATATAAATAGGCACAAAATGAGCATTTGTTGGATAAATGAATGATCATCACATTTTTATCTAGGAGTATATTGATGATCATTTAATTTTAATGGATCAGCAAGACCACGCTAGGTGGTTTACGCCTGTTAGCATCATGTGGTGATACTTTGTTCTCCAACTTTTTCAGCAAAAGGGCATCACATGGTGACATTTCAGAAAGTAAGACAAGAGGCACCAATCATCTTTCACAATGCAGAATAATTAAGGCTTTCAGTAGAAGCAGGCACGCTGTTTCCAGCAAGTCTTCCAGTTTTGGCTTTGACATGTTTTTGGCAACATATGATAAAATGGACATTGTCAAAAGGGAGGATGAAGTTTTTGAAAAATACTGTAAGAAAATCAAACAGGAGTGGGGAATGATCAAGGGATAGAGGGGGTAGTTAGAGCTGTATAAGCAAAGACACTTTGGAACTGAAAATCAAAAATACATTGAATGCATATGCCTTGTGAAGGACACATCTTATGTGTGAAGGCTTAAACTAAAGCAAGGAGAATTATTCTATAATCTTCATAACAATTTGGATAAATCAGTAGGGAAAGTTACATGAGATCCTGAGGTTTTATCAAAGGCAAGTAGGCAATAATGGATATAACTATGTAGTAGTTGAAGATGTAAAAAATAAAACATTGTATACTTTGGATATAATGATGGATTGAACGACTTCTCAGATTCCTTAAATTGCAAAAGATATGTTAACAGAGCTTTGCTTCAGTTCACAATGGACAAATCCACACTCATATTCAATGTCCTGAAGATTTGCCATTTAATCCAGTTCTTTAAAATAACATATTTTCATATCTCTTTTAAAAAAATGGAGTAGCTCTAGACTGACCCTCATGTGTTTGGACTTGGTCAGGTTTGCCTGAACATACCAAAATACCATTCCACACCTGTCTTACCCCGGGAGAGTTTAATCACAAAAGTCTATTCCTATCACATAATTGTTAGACTTAGTCACAATGTAATTTGTCTGAGTAATAATAATAGGGAAGTGAGAATCTCCATCTTAATAACCCTGTCCCTTCTTATTTTTATTTTTATTTGATGCTGCTACTTTTAATCTCAAAATTATTCAAGAATTGTTTGTCCTTGGACTTTTTAAAAAGTTTTATCTTTTCAACCCACTCAATGGTCACCTAACTACAACTTCTCTGTTGCTCTTTTTAACACATCTGTCATTCTATTCCCATAACCGTTCCAGTGCCTTGACTTACTAGTCTTATATTTTTCTTGTTTTGAGGTTCCCAGAACTGAGCATACTCTTCCAAACCAGATATGTGTAGAAAAATATTCTCACCTTTTTCTCTATGCGCCTGTCAGATACTGAAAAATATTCACTGTGATTAATAAGAAATACCAGCAATAAAAGGTCCAACCCCCCAAAAGTAATTACTTTAATACTTTTCATTCCACATATATGCTGAATTTAGGTGCTGTGGTAAATGAGGTGAGAACTGATATGATGTGGAAATAAGTGAATTTCGGCAGCAAGTTTGAATGTGCTTCTCAAATTGTTTCATTCATAGATGGATTCAGAAAAAAAATTTGTCTAAAACATGAAAAATCAGAGGAATGTTCTGAACCAATCATTTGAAAAAAAATTTGTCTAAAACATGAAAAGTCAGAGGAATGTTCTGAACCAATCATTTGAAACTATGCTGAATTTAAACCATGTGGTATAGTTTTACAGCTTTAATAATTATAGAATTTCAGAAATTACTTGGGAATTTATTTGAAAAGAAGGCCCCTGCAAAGAAGCAGAAGTCTTTGCTCCTCATTTTCTGATATCAGACACCCTGTGGAGGACTTTTCATAAAATCCATATTTTGATTTTATTAAACGTATTTTCATTAAAGTCACCAGAATGGTTTTATAGGTAAGCTTTCATCCACACATTCTTTTCTTAAACAATATGTAATGAAAACGGATTGCTTGGTGCTGAAAGTTTGGGGTTAATGAAGTTTTCTAGAAACTTACATGTTTTTTCTTTCAAATGGAGTAATGCTTTCATGATATAGGCAATTTTGTATCTTTATTTATCACTGTCTCATAAGTTTGTTTCTGTCTGCATAGGGGATTAAAATAGAATCAATGAATCTTTAATATAATGAAAGCAGAACAAAGGGTGAGATTAGTATAGGGTTGCAGTTAAAGAGTGTTGTCACTAACTGGTATCATTGGGCACTATTTTTGTCCAAGTTCCCCAGAAAGCAGAGCCTGCAGTAAAAGCTTGAATGTTAATGCTGAGAATGCAAGCCCAGGGAAACCAGAGTGAGGAGAAAGTAAGCAAGGCAGGGAGGAAGGGAGAAGAAAACATAAGGTGTCTATTTCCAAGTGGCCATAGCTTTGCAACAATTCACCACTGGTTGCTGGGTATGAGGGACATAGAGGTGCCACAGAGGACACCGTGGGCCAGTCCTTCCACGGGACAATAGGGAATTCCCCTGCACTCTCAGGGTATGTTACCCCAAACCGCCTCAGCTCCAGCCCAGGTGCACAGCTTCTCTATATAAATTACTGCTGTGCTTGGGGACACCTTGGTTTGTGGTTGTGGTGGCGATAGAAGTGGTGCCTCTGCAGGCTACATGGGAACGGCGTGAGCTATTCCTGGAAGCAAAGGTCAGAAGCCTGAGGGTCCAGGCAGGCTGAGCACATCTAGGGAGCGTGTAACTGGATCCATCACAGACAAGTTACTGGCCTCCTTCGTGTTTTGTCATCTATAAGATAAGAGTAACAATGTTACAGGATTATTATAAAAATTAAATGCCTTCCTATATTTAGTGGAATTAGAGAGTGCATCTAAAGGAAGAAGTCCAAACTGGTGTGAACCACTGTGGCCTCATTATCTTACTTGCAGAGCTTACTAGGTGACTACTTAAAATAATACTAATTAAAAGAATAACCTGAATCATAAGTTTGGTGTATTTGTTTAAAAACAAAAAAAAAACCACAACAGCGAAAAACATTGCATTGTAGCCTTACCCTTCATAGCAGAGGGAAACTGTCATGTTTCTCTCTTGAGATTCGTGCCATTGAGCCACATTGTACAACAGTGTTTACAAGGACAGTTTGGGATAAATGCATAGTATGATTATTATTGAAAATTTCAGTTCACAGTTAACAAAAATAATATCTAATATTCCCCAAATAAATATATCACAGGGACAAAAATGAGAATACAAACTCAGCCTCAAAGTGGAGTCCAGCTTCTAAGTTGTGGGTCTAGCACTGTCTTTTGCCCATCCGTGGCCAAGTCTTCCAATCAGCTGCTCTCAGCCCAGGCCATTCTTCCTTTCTATACCATTCAGATCTGTAGTCGAGTGTTTACCACTCAAGTTCAAGTGAACGAGTCCAACCAAGAGGGACTGCTCTTCCCTAGTTCAGCTCTGTGTGCTCCTGGGTTGGAATGCACATCCATACAAAGCACTAGCAGAGTAACTTTGCTTTCATTTCTTTGGTTGTTGATAGACTCAGCTCAGTCTGATATCTTTCCTTCCAGTGTGATCCACTTCTGCAGGTGTGCCGCACTCAGAACCAGTTTCATTCAGCTGGGCTTGGCTTGGAGGCAGACTGACTTAAGACTATCTTGCATCAACAGGCTCAGCCTTGACACTAGGAGATAAATAGACAACTATTCCTTCTCCAGTGCCTCCTGACATCTTTCCTTGAGACTGGTGAGGATGTGCAGTAAGTGTGGGAGTTAGCTTTGCTCAGTTTCCACTGGATCTGTGTGACTGTGCGTGGGAACAGCATTAGAACTATGCACATTATCACCCCTCATTTGATGCTTAACTTTCAAAATGCTTTGCTTCTAGGAAACAGCAAAGTCTTCATTGCCCAAACTTATTTCTTCTGTTATCAAAAAAAATAGATGACTAGTAATCTTATATTGGGCCAAGGAATACAAAAATGGAAATTTTATTTTAGGGATATTAGGCTCTCTAAAAATGATTTATTATAATGCATTTTCTAAGAAATGTCAAATTAACCCCCTATTATAAACATTTCCATTTTTAGCCCTTCTTTCAAGCATCAAAGTATCAAATATTCTTTCAGAAAACACCCAGAAATGTAAGCTTTTTCCCTTTATAGGCAACACAATGTGGTACTGTTTCGTGAATTCCATGAGGCTGTTTTTTCCCCTCAGCAGCAGTTTTCTGATTTTCTTTTAATGGTTTCTCTAAAACGTTCCCATTTTCTGTACCAGTGCCAATGACTGATTTACACTTCACATTCTATTTTTGACTTTTCTTGTCTTTGTGGTTTTGGTAGCCTAATATTGCCCATTTTTGCTCATTATTCACTATGTTCAGATATTGCTAGATTTCTCCTTTCAATTTTTAAATAGAAGAAATAATAACTACCTAGTTTGAAAGCTCTTTGGGATTATGGGTTTGGTTAATATCCTCTAAAAACAATTTCAAAAAACTGAAGTAGAAGATTATGAATGACTTTTATATGATTGCATCCCCTGGTGCTTTGAAATAAAAACACAATAAAGAGTCTAAAAGCGCTTGGTCAGGAAGGCTAATCCTGGGTTGATGCCATTTACATTTAGATTTAAATAAATCAGCCTATTTATTCTTTCAAACTTTGCTTCAGGTTTTAAATTGAGAATACATGGAAATTAAAAGCCCTAGTATACTTAGATATATTTTGAAAAGTTATGATGCCTAAATTCAGTTGACTTCTAAGAATAATAACTGTGATAATTATACGGAGTAAGGAAATGCAGTTATGTTTAATAAAAACCTTTTTAATGCAGTTAGTTATGTTTAATAAAAACAATTGCAAAAATTACTAATAATGATGATCTAATCTGTAATCCAGGTAGAGTGAAGTGGGGCTATTAGAATGTGGCAATGCGAATACTGTGCCTTTAGGTTTTTAGGGTGTATACACACACACCAGCTACAAATAGCCATTGAGTCTATTTCTACTTCTTTTGGAGATGGAGTATAAAGCTGTAGTCAGAGTCTGAGTCCTCACTCTTTATGAGTGTTGGAGTAAAAAGCAGCATGTCGTAGTGGAAAACTCTTCTACTAAGAATCCAGACCTCAGTTCTGTCCCCAGATGGACCTCATAAACAATAAAAAGTCTATTTCTTCAATCATGACATGAGAATCCAACGTGATGGTTTCAGGAATCATTCTAAAACCACTAAGACCAGGAACTATAATTCTACTTTAAGTGACAACTGTCCACAAGCCCATGGCGTGGGGTGCATTCTAAGATTGTTGGGTCAGCAGGAGGCCTGCTGAGAGTCGTGGAACCAGCTCCTGGACAGGGTGTGGTTGGACAGAGCTGTGACAATGCAGTGATAACATTAACCTGATAGAGTGGGGTGGGAAAGGTCCCGTGCATGCTGCGATCTTGGCTTACTCTTCCCCACTGGGCTCAGGAGCATGTCCTATCACATTCCCCCCTTTTAACCACAGGGGGAATGACTACGCCTGTTCTGATACACATATGTATTTTTATTTGACAGCTCAAGATTCTTCAGAAAGAGGGCATACATGTTTTATTTATAGCCAGGTCTCTTTATTCCTGGCCAGTCTATCTGTTTTATATTAAATAAAATTTTATTAAATCAAAGTCTTAAGGAAGAACTGAATCTAATGTTTGAGTAATGGGGTCCTAGCCATTTCTGTACTTTCTTCTTTTTTTATTCTTTTTTGTTGTTGTTGCTCTCTGTAAGGGCTTCTGAGCCTATATCAGTTTTAATCCAATGTAAGACTGAGTCAACTGCCTTCAAACCATTCTCTAAAAACTGAACTTCTTCCTCTTCTGAAGTCACCACCTTCTCTAGAAAGATAATATATTTAATCCAGAAAATATGTTTCCATTTTTGTTACTTAGGCAATAAACATTTCTGAAGACCTATTATGTGCCAATCCTAAGCTACAAAGGCACTAAAGATAAGGAAGGTGTGCACTCTTCCCTCTGGTGTCTCATAATCTAGTGGAATCAATCCCCCAACAAAACCTGCCCAGAAACAGAGGGCTGCCTAGGGGAACCCAGAGCCTGGAGACAGCCTAGCCCTCACTAAGGGGAGGTGAGGAGTCTGCAAAGCACTGCCGCAAGTAAAAGGGAAGGAAGGTATTCTGGACAAAGAGGTGTGATTATGTGTGTGGGATACACTGGAGCACAGGAAGTGGATGTGATAGGAACTGAGACGAAAGAGTCTCCTAGCAAAATTAACATGACTCTTCTCCTCTAGAAGTCATGTGACAGCATGAAATAAATGCATTTCTATATCGCAGGCTCCCCAGAAATACACTTTTGGAGGAGTTCTGAATATCCTGCTAGTAGTTTTTAAAAGCCACCTGTATTAGGGTTCTCCAGAGAAACAAAACCAACTAAACGGATGGATAGATGATCTATCTATATCTCTATCTCTCTGTCTATCTTCTATCTGTCTATCAAAAGAGATTCAGTATAAGGAATTGGCTCACAAGATTATGGATGCTGAGATGTCCCAAGATCTTCAGTTGGCAAGCTGGAGAGCCAGGAGAACTGATGGTATAGTTCTAGACCAAAAGCTGGCATGTTTGCGGTCCAACAAGAGCCAATGTTATTTCAAGTCATGCCCCAAACAGAGAAAGACTTATATCTCAGGTCAACAGTCAGGCAGGATAAATTCATTTGCTCTGGTCAGCTCTAACTGTTCTAGTCAAGCCTTGAACTGATTGGCTGAGGCCCACCCACCTTGGGGAGAGCAATCTGCTTTACTCAGTCTATCAATTCACATGTTAATCTTCCTCAGAAACACCCACATGGACACACTCAGAAGAATGTTTGACCAAATATCTGGGCAGCCCATGGCCTAGTCAAGTTGACATGTAAAATTAACCAGCATACCCTCTCTTGGTTTTTTAGGCATAGAGGGGTAATCTTCCGAATACTAGGTTGACAGCTCCTCATGACACTTAAAAGAATTCTCACAATGCCACAAATTCTGGATAATATGCCAGTGTCATTGAGATACTGTCATCACTCTCTTTGATAATTTTTGATATTATTTTCAGAATTGATAGCTAGCTCATCATTATGATTCAGAATATATTGATAAGTTCTGGTGTTGAAGTGCATGGGTAGCTAAAAAGCCAGGGTGCCTGGGTTTGCATTCCAGCCCTACCTCTCACAAGCTGTGTAACTTGAAGCATCTAGCTTAACTTATCTGTGCCTTTGTATCTTCTCTTGTAAAATATAGGTAATAATATTACCCAACTCTTGGTTTTGTGATGCTTAAATCAGTTAATACATGTAAAGATACAGGTGGCAGGAATATAAAATGGACTTAAAAATATATCTATAATGCCTATAGCCACATATCTTTCACTGTAAAATACTGTGTTAGTCTTGGCTCAGTATTACCTAAGTATTGGTACTTCTTGAGGAAAGAGTCTTCATCAAAAGCAGTAACACTGAATCTACTCAATTAGCGCACATGTTGGATAGACTCAACCCAAAACGTCAAAGCCTTGAGTTGGCTTGAGAACAACACCAGATTTAGAAAATGAGTTAGAGAAGATGAAATAGAAAGTAACACATTTATAGAATATGCACAGGCAGTGGAGTATTTGGTTCACTCTACTTCTTCAGTTTAATTTGTTACAGCCGGAGAAACTGTCCATATTTTAAATGGTTCCTTGGCACCTTAAGATGAAAAACATTTGCAAACAAACCAGTGTACTCCAACAGTGGGTGGAGATGAAGAAATGCGCAGTGAGGCCCTTTGTTAGGTCTTGAGTTGTTAGGAGTAACAGGCAGATTGGTTGGCGCTGGCCCATCTTTGGGTTGAAAGCGTTCACCTGTTCAATGGAAAAGCAACCTGGGGTAAGTCACTTGAACTCTGGGCTCTTGAGCCAGTTGACAGAGCAACTAATAATGCCCAGCTCTTCTTTTTCCAGTTGTGTTATATTTTATTTGCTCTAACAACCACATCTTTCAATAAGTAATTTCATATCTGTTTTGATAAGATGTTCACACAATGTGAAATATATTTGTAGGGTGATTTGTGAAGAAATCCTTTGATTCTCTGAGCTTAGTCTCGTGAGTGCCTCCATGTCTTTAGCGAGGTCTTTATTTACAGCTTATGTTGATGTGGATCTTCAGGGCACCCACTCTGGTGCTTACAGCCTAGAGGCTGTGGAGTGGCCCTCATGTTGCTATGACCTTCTTCTGCTAGCAGTTCATAGGTGGTGGAATGAGATGTCTATAATACAATGTTTTTTATGTTATGATATAACACCATATATAAAGTATATCCACAGTACCATGGTTTGCACCACTATCAATAACACTATTCTCTTTCAAAAAGTAATTATTCAGACTTTCAAGTTCCAATTTCTGAAATTAGTCCACCATTGAAAGTGTATTCAGACCTAGCTCTGTGAAGTTGATTGTGTTCTTCCATTTGATTACCTTGGAAAAATTCTTCCTCTAACTAAAAGAGAAGTGCTTTGCTCATCTATCAAGTAACTAAAAATAGCTGAGGATTAAGTCTGAATAGAGTGATGACTACTTTCAAAAACTCACATAATGAAAAATATTTTGTTGTTGTTATTGTTGTTGTTGCTTGAACTATTTGATAGTTCTCCAATTGTGCTGCCCCTGCGAATGTCTTTCATCCTTTTCTTAACTTGAAAACGCATATCTGAATTTCTATGCATTTGTAATACATGGATTCTATGTCTTTGAAAAATTTCAGAAAGGAGTATTTCATTGTGCCTGTGTCTTTTTATTGTTATTCATTGTTATTAACATTCTTAGCCATGGTTATAGTGGCACATGCTCTTTTCAAATATTATTATAAAGTTAAATTTTTTAAATCAGGAAGCTATTATGGTGATGCCAGTTTGAGTCTATTATGAAAACTCTGCACTTTTTCTTTTTTGAGAGCTAAACTCAGAATCCACCGAGCTGTGCCTTCGTGTATTTTCCGTTATTCTTTTCTTTCAGAAAGCATGCCATTCATTTAATACTTCATTACAACTGAACTGCAATATGTATACATGGCGTGCAAAATGAGCCATTTTGTTTTAAAACAGATTGCAGATGAAAGGAAACCATTCATTTCTTGCTTGCTTGCTGTAATTACTAGAGCACTAATTACTCCAAATCACTGACATCCAGGGTCAGTAAGGATGACAACAGAAACATCAAAGGAAAGATGCGGCTCGCTTGCTGTGACAGATTTTCCATAGTCCCAGCCGCAGTATTTTTTTATGGCTACTGTTTTCCAGTTTGATGATTAAAAAACAAAACAAAACAAATAAAAACCAAACATACCCACAGTCAAGATTGCTGAATGTTTACTATTATTTCATTCGCAGTTTGACGGTGAGAACATGTATATGAGCATGACAGAGCCCAGCCAGGACTATGTGCCAGCCAGCCAGGTGGGTTAATTAATCTTCTCTGCCTTGTTTCAAATTGTAATTAAACAAATTCAAAGAGTTGCATTGCAAATGAGTAGCACTATCAGTAACTGCCGCAATCAGGAATAATCATAATTTATAAACAAAGCATTTAAGCCTTGTTTCCAGTTAATGAGATAGAGCTGATAAAACGCCGGAGTTGGCATTTGTTGAAAGATACTACCTTGTTTCCTCTCCAGAACGGCAAGCAGCTGTTTTGCCAGCATGATCTTTCCTAAACAGTTGTTTTACCTTTAGGAAATAAAGTCTTTACAGGTGCAGGTTATTTGTGCCTCTGACTGTAGACGAGTTAATCATTATAAGCTACACGTGTCACAAATAGCTTTAATTATCAACGGCTGGGGCCATTTTCAACAAAATGTAATATTTGTAACCCAAATCCCATGGCCAGTGGGGCTAGAAGGCTGCTTTCAGGATCTCCTGGGGAGGTAAGGAGTGAGAACTGGGGAGGAGCTTTCAGACCAAAAAACATGATATGATTGAAACCTTTCAAGGACATCTTTGTATACATTTCACTGGGAATAGTTGACAAGGTATTTAATCATGAGAAGTGACAAAAGTCCAATGAGAATGTAAATGGTTACATTTATAAAAGTAAATGCCTATTTATTTTTAGATACTTAAGACCAGGTCCTTTAATTCAGCGGAACATTTAAAGCAAAATTATAACTGCCTTTGGATACCAGTATAATGTAAAATATAAGAACATTGTAAGCAAAAATAAATAAGTGAATAAGTGAAAGCAAGGGAGAGTTCACAGGAGCATTTTGTTGACATAAATGTATTTTTTTCTAGAATGGTAAAAACCGTTTCCCATATTTGTCATTCTAAAATAAACTCTTAGTAATGTTCAATGCCTACATATGCTCCCATATAGATTTAATAACTGGGAGGAGTTAGGGAATGGGGTTGGGAGGGAGCATCAAACTTTCTTTTCTTCATTAAGGTTGTCAGTGAATTAAATCTAATGTATATGTTAAGGGTGCACTCTGTGAACAAAATGTCTTGTACTTAACTCAAAACAGAGGCAGGCCTGCGTCTCCCTGAACTTTGCATTTAGAAGTCATTAGGATCACTGCCTTCTCTGGCAGATATTCTGGAAACTACAGTGTATTGTTCAGCTGAAAAGGTCATTGTGAAGTTCAAAGATCCTGACTACATTTCCTTCCATTCAACTGAGCTGATCACTCTAAGAATACCTTTGGAAGGCTGAGCTTTGCCTTTAGAATTCTTCCTTAACTGAATTCATTTGGCTAAGTAGCCTCCGAGATCCATAGGTCGTTCTGAATAGGACTGTTTGATTAAAAAATGAAAAATGTTACTATTAATTTTCTTCTAACCATCAATCCCAAAACTGTACTGACAAGTTTAGTATTACTATTAGATTAAAGCAACCTGGTATCATCCCTTTGGTGCCTTTAGGGTTTTGAAGTGTAAGGGCTAATTGAATTTGTTTGAAACAGTAGAAACACAAACTCAATAAATGATGGCTGTTATAAAGCAGCTGCTCCCTCTCAGAGAATCATTATGTCCGTCTTAAAGAGTTTTGGATAAAGGATTGGGAATTCAGAACATATACATCATAACGACTTAGCTCCTTCGATTTTTAAATTCAAGTACAGTGCATAATATTAAGCCCTTACTGAAATCAAACAACTAACATTGTTTTTCCTCATATGTCAGTCAGGAGTTACTAAGAATGTTTTGAATGCCAGTGATAATTTGTAAAGAAAAAGTAAGGAGCCCCAAATACTTTTGTGCTTTTTAAAGATAGAGCAGGCTTGTGAGCCAGAAATAAACACTTAAAAAAATAATGTAACATATATGAAAATGTTTTTAGAATGTGCTGTTTTAAAAATTAGGCTAGTGTAAGATAATACATACTCTGGAGAAAAATAACTTCACAAATTACATAAGTTGAATGGCCTTAGCTAAATTTTACACTTAACATTCCTTTTGTTTATTCTAATATGGTATGTTCAAGAATTCATTACCTGGTATTCTTTTAGGGAATTTTAATCAATTTACCCCTTTAGGCAACCATAAATGAGATTTTAGTCATCCTCCAGGAAAAAAAAAATAGTTTTGTTCTTTTTCCTACATAACATCAAACATCTGCATAGTTTAGTAATTCAAGACAACTTGCCTCATAGCATCACTCAACAATTATAATTCCTGTTCAATTTTCAAATCAGTACATGCTTTGGGACTTATAGACTAAGTTGCTAAGTAGCAACATATGGCGCACTACTGCTCCTGTGATGTTGCTGCAAGCAAATAGCATAATTCTAAACTTGAAATGATTTTTATAGAAAGCCAATACTGGAACTGCTCCAGAAATGGAAGTACACTGTAAAAATTAATGATATTCTTTTAGACAGTCCCAAAGGGCTCTTTGGCACTATCTACTGCATGCATTCTCTGCCTCTTAAGCTAGAGTATACAAATCCTTAAAACTTTTTGCATATGGTTTTATAATTGATAGGCATCTTTTAAGTTGAATATACCATCCTATAATAAGCCTGACAAGTATGTAATAAAAACCCATAAGATTTCCACTTTGGTGCCATTCTTGGAATACTGACTGTTTTCTCCTATAATAGCTATAAGTTTGCTGGTCACTCAGTGCTTTGATTTAAACATTATTTAACTTTTTCTTACTCTGGTTAGAATTTGAACCATGCAATTCAAGATTTCTTTGTGTGTTTCCAAACCCCGGCTAAAGGGGCTATGTTGCTTAATACCTCCTGAACTTTGTCCTGTTAGAGCCTGTGGGAGAATGTGAGTGGGCTGACGAAGCGGGATGAGCAGCTGGTCAGAAACCCACTTCTTTCTCATTCTGAACTTGTCCTGTTTGAGACGCAATATCTAGACTGAAAGGATACAAAGTAGCAATATGTAGGATCAGCAAGTCTAGAGATGTAACTTGCAGCATGAGGACTACAGTTAATAATATAGTATCTGGGGCCAGGCACAGTGGCTCATACCTGTTATCCCAGTACTTCGGGAGGCTGAGGCAGGCGAATCCCTTGAGGTCAGGTTTGAGACCAACCTGGTCAGCATAGTGAAACCCTCTCTACTAAAAATACAAAAATTAGCCAGGCATGGTGGTGCATGTCTGTAATCCCAGCCACTCGGGAGGCTGAGGCAGGAGAATCGCTTGAACCCACGAGGCAGAGGTTGCAGTAAGATGAGGTCACACCACTGCACTCCAGCCTGGGCGACAGAGCAAGATTCTGTCTCAAAATAATAACAATAATATAGTATTTGGGATGTTTGCTAAGTGAGTACATTTTAGCTGTTCTGGCCACACACACATAAAATAGGTAACTATGTGAGATGATAGATATGTTAATCTGCTTCATTATATTAACTGTTTTATTATCTATATGTATCTCATAACATGTTGCACACCTTAAATCTATACAATAAAATGTATTTTATAAAATATCCTGACCAATATTTTATAAAATATCTGGACCCATATTTTGTTCTGCTAGTGGGCAGAACAAAACAGAGAGGCATTGAGTGTTCCCACCTCAGCCCTGACTTTTCTCCAGAATTTTCTCAGCCCATTCAGATATGCATGCTGTGGGGTTCTGTTATCTCCTGGTAAAACTTCAGCCCCTTTCTCCAGCTCCTAGAATAATTGTAGCATCTTTTGTAGTCCTTTAGATGAGGCTGTCCTCAAGATATAAATGTTCATCTGAATTAAATATATCAAAGGAAGCAGAAAAGAAGTCTGATTCTCTTCATCAGAACTTTCTGCAGCACTAGGTTATTTTATTTGATTTTTCAGTTTTGAATATGTTCCATGACTTTCCCCCGTTCTTTCCTCTGCTGTGGCAGTTTCAAGAATACCCTTTTCTGCCGGGCATTGTGGCACATGCTATAATCCCAGCCCTTTGGAAGGCCGAGGTGGGCAGATCACCTGAGGTCAGGAGTTCAAGACCAGCCTGGCCAACATAGCAAAACCCCATCTCTACTAAAAATACAAAAATTAGCTGGGCATGGAGGAGTGCACCTGTGATCCCAGCTACTCCAGAGGCTGAGGCAGGAGAATTGCTTGAACCCAGGAGGCAGAAGTTGCAGTGAGCCAAGATCACGCCACTGCACTCCAGCCACGGGGACAGAACAATACTCCATTTCAAAAAGAAAAAAAAAAATGAATGTCCTTTTCCACGGCTGCCTGTTCATTCATTCTGTGTTTTCCACCAATACCTTGGATTCAAGGACCAGCTCTTCACTTGCCTTCCTCAGTTGGCAAAAGGTCTGATCTTTTTTATACAGGAAATAATCCTTTAATATTAAGGAAGAATTAGAAGATTTTACTGGCATCAGGTTATAGAGAAGCTCAGGTTACTTGATTGAACCAGATTTTTAATAAATCACTTCCTCTTGGACCTTGGCCTTTGCTCTGCTAAACCATTTCCTTCTATTTCGTTCCCACGCCCTGCTTCCTTCATCCCCTCTCTCCGTGCCCACCACTTCCTGCTTTCCTTACTTTCTTCCTTCTTCATTCCATGAACAGTTATCCTTTAAGTTTGAACTATTTTTTGTTGTTCATTCTGAGCATTGTAGTAAACCCTAAATATAAAATATCCTGGCCCGAGATCATAGTTTAGAGGATTCTGAAATTGTGAGCAGTTTTATCTCTCCCACTCCCTCTGGAATTCTGTCTCTTACTTGATCTCTCAAATCTCAAGATTAAAAATAAGAATGGTAAAATATAGCAATATTATGTTTTCCTGGAATCAGTTACAACTAAGCATTTGACATACAGTTCATAAGTTACATTTTGAATATAAAATTGAAGAGCAAATATATATCCAGGACAGCTTTCATGTGAATTTCAGGTTTGATTTCCAACTCCACTGGGTACCTGTCCCTGATAGTAGCTCAAATTCAACACACCGGTTCATCAAACCACAACTCATCACCTCCCACCTGCTTCCTCACCCCCAAACTTCTCTTTTTCCTATATGGCCTAAGTGTTACCACCACCTGTCCAAACACGGCAGAGACGTGGGGAGTCTCCCTTGCCATTCAGCCTTTGGTTAATTCCAGATCGTTTGATTCTATTTTTTGGCCCAACTTTTGAATCCATCTCCTCTTTTCCAGCTACACAATTTCTGCCTTAGTTCTAGGCCTCACGGTTTCTCAGGAACTCATCTTACCGTCTCTCATTTCTTTTTCCTCATCTTTGCTGAATCATACACACCTCTGTGCCTCACTGCTGTCTACAAGGCTACTTTATTGTGGTGTGTATTTGTCCCTGGGTGGCAGATGGCACACTGGTATCAACAGGGATGTCCTTGTGTTGCTCGCCTGATTGTGAGCTCTTGAAGGTAGGGCTTGTTCTTGTTTCTGTCTGGCTCTCCTGTGCCTGGAATAATGTCTGACATGTCAGAGGTATGCAGCATGGTTTGTCGAAAGATGATGAACAAATCAACTAAACTATTTTGCATACGTTTTTTAATTATATGAATACTTAGAGTCTTATATTGCAATGATTCTTTTTTTTTTTTCTTTTTTTCTGAGATGGAGTCTTGCTCTGTCACCCAGGCTGGAGTGCAATGGCATGATCTTGGCTCACTTCAACCTCTACCTCCTGCCATCATGCCCAGCTAATTTTTGTAGAGACAGGGTTTCACCATGTTGCCCAGGCTGGTCTTGAACTCCTGACCTCAGGTGATCCTGCTGCCTTGACCTCCCAAAGTGCTGGGATTACAGGTGTGAGCCACTGCGCCCTGCCCCCATTGCAATGACTCTTGACCCTGCATTGCAGACATTTAGCAAACCCAGCCCTGTCCTGTCCATTGCAGTAGATCCTTTAGCTGCATGCCAGTGCCCTTATGTATTAACAGGAGCTTCTAGCACTCCCTCCTCCTTGGAGAATTATTTCAAGTGCAAGACTCAAAAAGTTAATATGATAATAAACTAGATAATGACAGTTAGTGATTGTTACAATAACATGCTGTTGTTTATCGTCAGCAATGCCATGTATTGGAAACAGTAATGTGCTCCAAATTTCTTTTTGCATGATAGTCTCTCAAATCTGTTAGAATTATGTTTTAAGATTTATGAATATATTAATGACTCTCTATTTTTTTAATTTCATGTTTTCCTAATAAGAAAATTCTCCAGGTTAGAGTGTAAATAAGGTATGACAAAAAGGACCTAGAAAGTATATTTTTAGAGTACTTTCAAAAAATAATCTCTTTACTGTGGGCCATAAAGTCTCCATGATTGTGACATAAGTTTGAACTGTAAATTAGACCAATTCCTTTTAGATTGGTTCCTTTTGGCAGAAATTTCAGAAGTAACATTAACTTGACTTTTTGACCTTTGACCCAATAGAATGATAAAGCTGCCATGCTCTGAGTAATCGAGTTAGTCTAACAAAGTCTGGCATCTTAACAAGCCCAGACTAGTTACTCAAACCAGTCTTCACTGTAACATTCAAATGATTACTCTGTGCAGTCCCGGAGGTATTCATTACAGACAAAATTGCTCTTGTTGCCTTGCATACAAGCTGAGTTTTCAATGGGAAATGAAAGGATGCCTGGAAAAATAGGCCACCTAATTAAGTTAAACTACTCTAGCATTTGGCTTGACATCTTCATTACTCAAAATTAAAAAGATGCTTCACTTGAGCACACAAGTTACTATTGTTTATGTTGTTTTCTTCCTAAATTGGCTTCGTACATGGAAGTCTGTTTTTCAGCATTATATCTTGAAATAGCTCACATATTTCTTACAGTTTATAAATATGTCTTAATGGCTGTATGGATACTGAATACTGGCACTATACAAATATATGCCTTAGGCCTTAGGATAGTCAAACACACATCGATCTTTCTACATATTTTGTTGGCCAACCACATTGATGTTGTTGAACTTTAGGTAATTCTTGACCCACCCAGCCTTTATTATTACTATTTATTACTATTATTTTATTTGGGTTTTGACTCCATTAGCTATAAATGATCATCTACTTGAAAATATGAATTCCTTAAAAAAAGTAAATAGGCCATAACATTTAAACTGAAATTTGTTTGTCCAGTAAAAGTGTTTTATATCAACCCTGCCAGTGAAGGAGCTATTTTAGGAACATTTTAAAACATAAACACGTGTAGAGCACACCATCTACTGATTGCCAGTTTCCACTCATTGACACTAATGAGGCTGCTGACAGGTTAAATGTTGTGTATCATATACATTTCCAAGCTGTGGGATTTGTGAATATAAGGCTCATTTTTTATTTGTTGCTGGGTAGGCATGAGAATTTTAGAATAATTGTCAAATGGTATGTTTTGTCAAGTATTAGGGAAATGTGTTCCAGTGGCAAAAGTTATGAAAATATCTGAATGGGATAGCATTAGTGGTAAAAACAGATTCACAAACCTTGCACTCCATATGGAACATGGTTTACTCAGTGGACAGATGTCAAGTGATGCCAGCACGTTTAGGTATTGGAGGGAGGAGTTGTGGCACTACTGCGCAGCCTGACCAATTGTGTGGTAGAGTTTGATACATTTTGAAAGCAGCCGTTTGGCTTGTTTACAGTTATATTTTCAATGATTTTTTTTTCTTTAGTATGTGAACAATTATGAAAAACTAAATGATCCTTCCTGTTAAATTTTGTAATTATAACACTCGATATTCTTTTTTGGTGATGCATAATAAACCTGTCACTAAAGAATGTCCTCCAAAGTAAGTATAATATTTCAATTTAAGAACAGTAATGTGTTGAATAATGTCATCTGTCTATGCTAGCTCCATTTCCAAGGTGCTTAAGATTGTTCTAAAGAAAGACTAAATGTTTGATATGTTGGTATGTTAAGTAGAAGCAGTTTTGCCTATTTTTACTATAAAAAAACAATGGGACTTAGAAAAGCTGAGGTGTTTTCCACCCACCTCAGTGTCTTCTCAGACCTCCTCCTGCATAGCCTCACCTGCCATCTCAAACACCTTTGAAAAAGTGCCAAGTTTCCCTCTGCAGTTTCAGTTCCTCAGTTTGGGAGCAGACTGATCTAGACTTCCCAGAAACACAGAGGGTTTTAGTTTAATCTTTATCTGTATCTGTATTTTTTTTTCTCTTGTGTTCCTTCTCATCTATATTATTTTATAGTTTGTGTATTTAAAAATGTAACTATAACCCTAATGATTTGAAATTGATTGGTGGCTATCTTGGAAAATGTTCTCCATATCCTTTGCATATAAATTAGGATAATTGATGCTGTTGATAGCAAAGACAAACAAGTGACTTCTAAGACCCAGCATCAGATTATTCAAATGTAGTAGCCTGATCTGAAATTCCCAAGGGCTCTGATGGTCATGATTTGAGACCAGTAATGAAGGTTTTTCTGTACACAACTGGGCCTCCCAGCATTTCAGGAGAGGCCTTCCTTCAAGAAGAACTAAGCCTACTGTTTGTTATTATTCTCCAAAATCAGAAAGAAAGTTACCTTGGAGGAAATGAGAATGGGGGACAATAGGAATGCCAGATGAGCAGCTCTATACAGAAATATATACCTTCAGAAACACAATATACCTTCAGGGAAGCCTGGACTCTTCTGTACCATTGGTGCAAAGCTTTTTTATGTGTTATGCTCTGACCTCAATTAAATGTCTTGCTTTTAAAGATGATGGTAAATTTCAGCAGTAGGAAGCTTCTGCTTGCCTGAAAGTTTAGGTCAGTACTCTCCTACCCTAGTGTCCAGAAAGAATTAGATTCATAACAGCAATAGCTGTCAGTTGGAAGCTACCTGTTTCAGACAAGGAACTAAACAAAATCCATGCACACATTATCTCATTTGATCTTTACAGCAATTTAGTGAGGATCAGAGAGAGAGAATGAATTACCAAACCTCTAAAGATAGTAAATATCAGAGGTAAGACTCTGACCTTGGAAGGTCTAAGGCTTCTGTCAAATTCCATTCTTGGTCAGCTACACTTCATTTTATTTTAGAACTTTAAGGTCAAAATGTTGACATACTAACTTCAATTCTAAAGAGTATTGAGATAACTGCAGTGTGTTACATGTGTGAGAATACTGAGAAATGTTAGGTTATGCCAAATGAAACCATGGATGTTCTACCATTTCCTAGTTACAAAGCAGTAATCTCATACTTGTGCACATATAAAAGCTGAACAAGCACACGGTGGACATTTGCTGTCCCTGGATTCCTTGATCTAGAGCAGTGATTCCTCCCTCCCCTTCTTGGCCAGCTTTTGCGATGCCTGTGCCACCAGTGCCCAGTTCTTTCCCTTCACACTCCATTACTTTTCTTGTCCAAGTCCAGGACTCTTTTCCCACCCTCATTCTTCTTTCTTTTCCC
This sequence comes from Plecturocebus donacophilus, assembly GCA_004027715.1. Classification (NCBI taxonomy): domain Eukaryota; kingdom Metazoa; phylum Chordata; class Mammalia; order Primates; family Pitheciidae; genus Plecturocebus; species Plecturocebus donacophilus. Next base: position 14,853 of record PVKP010018759.1, on the reverse strand, counting down.
TTCCAGGAAATAAAGTACAGGAAGTCTTTTCCACAGAAGACATCTCACCCTCCCTCCACTCTTCCCTAGAAATCCTACTTCTGGCAACAGAACATAGAGGAATCTTATCATTAAACTGGGGAAAATTGTCTTCATTTTTTCAACTCTTTTTTTTCCACATCCCTATCTTTAGCCTAAGCTTTCTTTGTAGGAAAGCTCTACTAAGTGAGATGACCTCCAGTATTTAGAGAGATGCACTTGCAACTGTTTCCTGGTAAAAGGATCTAACGAGTAGGAATTGTGTATCCGTATGTGATGAGTAGAAACCGGACGGAGCTCCTTTTTCTCTTTTCTGGACCCCTTGATTAAGGAGGCAAACCAAGAGCACAGGCTGTAGGTTAGCTCTGGTCCTCCGCTAATTTGGCTTCTTTATGCAGAATGTGAGTTTACACACCCAGCATTTATTGATTTCTACTCAAGAGACAAAATAAAAATGATTGGCCGTAAATAAATACATGCAGCATGTATTTTTAAATGTATATAAACAATATATGCCTATAAAATACATTCAATATATACTTATAAAAATATACATATTTTTATATTTTAGATACATACAGAAATAGGCCAAGACTGAATGCTCAACTCCATGCTGGTTGCCTGCATATGACAGCAAATAGAACGTAGCCATAAGCAAAAATCAGTCTAACACATTTCTTTTAAAAAATGAAAATGTATTAACACTTAAAGGTTATAGATGATTTAAAATAGCATATTAAAACCTTAAAAATTATAATCAATTGTTAAAAGTAAAAGATGTCAGTATAATGTTTCTTTGGGATTCCCATCTACCCAACTTGTTGTATAAATGCAGGCAAATAATCTAACCTCTCTGGACCTCATTTTTCTCATATGCAAAGTTCAGGAATGATTTCTTAGGTTTTTTCTTGACCGAGAATTCTGTGATTCCATAAATAGAGACCTCTAGAAAGTTGTCCTAAGGAAATAAGTGGATTAAGTTATTTGTCATGGTGCTGTTTGCAACAGGAAAATCCAAACCATCCTAAACGTTCAAAACAGAGAACTGATAGAATAAATGATAGAACATGAATGCAATATGCAGCCATTTAAACAATAATGTTGATTATATTTATTGGCATGGAAAATTATTCACAATCCATTTTAAGTCATCACCTTAAATTATATAATGATGTGATAATAAAAATATAGCTAACATTTATTGATTGCTTCTTTGAACCAGTGTTACTCAAAGTATTTACATTATCTCATTTGTCTTATTTAATCCTGATACATCCTTAACAAATTGAAAACTATCGTCATCCCTATTTTATAGCTTTGGAAACTGAGGCTTAGAGAAATTAAGTAACTACATCTGCTAAGGGATGAGCTGAGATTTGAATTTAGCATTTCCAGCTCCAAAATCCAAGCTCAATGATCTGAATTTTGTTATTGAAAACAAAAACAAAAGCACAAAACAAACTAGCAAATATGCACTAAACAGACTCTTGAAAGAAACATATTTTAATAATGTTTTGTTCCTGAGTGGTTGGATTAAAGGTGATTTTTTTTCCTATGTATGTTTTTAATTTTTTTAAAACTGGTTAACATGCATTATTTATAAAATAAAGCCAAAAAATATAAGACTGTATCTCAGAATGTGTGAACTCAATATGAGAATTGAAAAAGTCTAGATGACTAAAAAAAAAAGATTGCATTATATGTAAAATTATATGCTAAATGATGAAATTAAATACTTCAATTGCCCTTTAAACATTGAATGTGGAATGATAACCTAGCACTAAAAAACATGCCCTAACTTTCAGAAGTGGCTCCTTTCACTTGAATCTGGTATCTCTAATTATTTGTTTATGGTTTGGAGGGGGAGTACATTATTTGTTTTCTGGAAGCCTGGGGATTTTTTAGCCAAAGGGGAGGCTCTTATTTATGACAACTACCCACAGTGCCTGGTATGAAAATATCCCCTAAAAATACTGCTTGGAGACTTATGTGGACCCCCAAGCAATACTGAGAGGAGACAAATCTCTTCCCCATTTTGGTATCATTAATGAATTATGGCAGGAGAAAGCCCTGCATATAAGCAGTAAGGACTCCTGGAAGTATGTGGAGAGAGAGGCAGAGAGTATTAGGCTACCTTGCTTCACCCTCACCTGATCTGCTTCAGGTGCTTAGCACAGGACCCCAGTACCCCTTGAAACTTCAGTAAATCTCAGCCAGTAAACTCTGGCCTCAGGGTCTCCCAGCCCAGGCCCCAGGAAGAGCCAATGTCAGACATTCTCTGAGGCAAGTTCAAGTTGACCCTGTTTTCTGGTGTCATTCAGGCTTTGCACACTGGCTTTTCATAAATAAAATTTTACCTTACTCCCTAGTCCCAGAAGAGGCCTGTATTAAATAAGCCCAGTAGTCTGAAGTTTGCTATGGTTGGTGGGACCAGTCTTGCTCTTAACATTATCTTAGAGGTCCAAGGCCTGACCTTGCTATAGAACCTGCCTGCTGCTGCCTGGACATTAGCCTAGACTTGCTCATTTGTCAGTTTTGTGGTCCTCTCCTGGTCACTTATTGCATCTTGGCAGAAGTGTCTGATCTTTAGGCCCTGATATCAGTGTAAATCTGCTTATAGCAATCCCTGATCATCCAGCTTCAAGTAATTCTTTTTGTTTACACTCTGATATCACTTAGTTTGACACTTCAAATATACTGTTCTTTGTTGAGAGCCTAAGTTTCTGTTTCTCTCTTCTCATTCACTGTCTCTATAACAAGCTATGTATTTTTTTTTCCTAGTATAGCGAGAGAGAGCAGATTTTTATTGGACTTATGCAAATAACCATATCGCCATAAGAACACTCACAGGTTTTGAATTCTAGAGGAATCAAGTAATGGAATAAAACAATTTTATCTTAGTTTATAAAAATATACTTTACCAAATGGCTGTAAACTATATATAGCTTTAGAAAAGAAATTTTCTTAAATCTAGAAGACAAAACATTTGGGTAAAGTACCAACAATATTTTAAATAAAAGTTTAAATACTTGATCTTGATCAGTGATTCGGTCTCATATAATCAACTTTTGTTCCTCTAGATGTCTATTAATCATTTCATTACTCCATCTAATTCCTTATTAGAAATCTAGAAATTTTATATAGTCCGTGGATCTTAAAATTATCAGAAATCTGTATTTAAGAGTACTTGGAGTCTTTTTCATGAATCTGATTGTAAATATTTTTAGAGAAGAATAAAAAACAATGATGCTAGATGACCAAAACTTAGAATAGCATGTTTAAAAAGCTGATGAAAGCTTACAATTGACAAAGATATTCAGTTATTTTTATTACATATAACATTTTAAGATAATCAGATTATTTATGACTGACACCACTTTGAATTTCTATAAATTTATATAATTTTTGAAACATGTACATCAACAAATACCCCAAAATGAAACTGAAAGAAAATCTAGTATTACCTAACAGTGTTTCTTATGCAATTTAACAACAAATAAGCCTGATCCTTTAAGTCTTTACTAAATGAGAGATACATCTTTTGATGTTTTTAACAAGCTGCGTCTTTCGATTCTTTGTATCTCAGATCACTCTTTGCAAGATGCTTAGTACACGTAGTAGGTACATGACAATGCTTCTGTAACAAATGAGGCCCTCATTTCTTTTTATTTAACACCGGTTAAAAAAATTAATGAGCACAAATAAAATAAATGTCATACTTCCTACCAAAAATTTCATGTTGATAACTGTTGCTTGAAAAATTAGTACATTGTGTGTTTTTAAGTGAAGATGATTTATTGCTATTGTCTAACACGTGAAGAAAGACAAAAAAATTGTTTGCAGGATCATTGGCTTGAGCACATCAATGGCACTGTTGGACAATTCTTGCTGAGTGTTAAGATGATTTATGTAACAGACCGAAGCTTTCCACAGTAATACATTATAGTCTCAAGCTATCAACCCTTGTTCATGCAGAGACAAAAGAATCTGAAAAATACCTATTCCTGAAGGTCTTCTCAAAAGAAATTGGAGATTATGTTGATACTGTTTAAACTCTTTTAGGAAAAATTACCATTACATACAATATCTTAACTTCTGAAAATGTTCAGGGGAAGTTTATTATTTTTCTAGTAAACTTCTCAGTTTAATTTGCTTTCCCTTCAGTTCTCTGAATCATGCAACAAGAATGTTTAATAATAGAAGATGAAACATGTTTAAACACTGGCATTCTTCTGTCCTTAACTTTCAGGAATTATGTTACAGATTAAAAATTAGGGTATTATGTATATGTTTGATGGCAGTACGATTTATCTTTCAAATAAAGTTCTATATGAGAAACATATTTTACAAAGTTATAACCATAGCCATATTTTTAGTGTATGCATGATTGCATGAATCCATCACATAATTTAAAGATACATATGAGATGATATCTTTTGAATTCTTCTGAGTTATGGGACTTCTTGTCACCAAAGACAAAATGCTCTGTATAATGATTGCAATATGTGGACAGAGACCCACAAATATAATGCCTCTCTGGTAGAGAAACAAGATTTTGAAAAAAGAAGAAAAGGCAAAGTTTAAAAGAGATTTCCCATTATTTGTTCCTGGTTAGCATATATTAACACTCTGTCTGGGTCGTATAAAAACATGAATTCTCTGTAGTCAAAAGAAAAATCAGCATAATTAACATTCCATTTCCAGATGTAATCATACAGAATAAGAATATAGGAACAGGCTGTAGCAAAAGGTAATGTGGACTGCAGAAGGAGAAAATAATGTAAACAGGATACTCGGATCATGGAGCATGTAAAGCAGTATGGTTAAAAAGGAATGTGAGTATGTCATTAAGCAGACAGGGGAAATGAGATCTTCCAGAATCAGGTGAGAAGTTTCCTTTCCACTGAAATAGGAGGCTGGGAAGGTTGGACTTCAGGGAAGGACTTTGGCTTTAGTCAAATGGCTGAAAAGGTATCCAAGCAGATAAGACCAAAGCGGATCCCCTATAACTTTCCCAACCTCAGTCTCTGATTATATTAGTAGTCTCAAAAGTGATGCGCTAATTAGCAATTCGACCTCCTTGCCAAGGACCGCGCAGGGAAGGTCACTTTTCAAAGGACATAGCCAGTGTGTTCGAAAGTATAGCTTTTGTATAAATTTAAACAGTGACATTCTGGTTCACTTTTTACTTGGGTTGGTAGAAGTCGAACTATAAGAACCTGATCAGCCAGGGCTGCAGGCCTGCCAGCAGAGCTGTCTGAAGGAGCAAAGTTGTTGGCCTCTGCACATGCAGTAATTCTCGGCACCTTCCACTTCCTTTGCCATCCTGTTCCCCACCATCTTTTTATTCTTTAATTGAAAAAGTGTGATTTAATTCCATTAGAATAAAAGTGAAGCCTTACCCTAGCTATTTATGGGGAGCAGTTAAATAAATACATTAGGTATGAATGGGATTACACTTTTCTCCACTATGCGGCCATATTAATGGCAAATATACTGAAATTCCTTTATAATGACGTTGTGGAGAATGCGTCTAAATCTTCTGTATTGTCTACAGTTGTTTGTTTTCTTGGAAATGACCCAACCCATAGTATGTATAAATCCATTTGACGGTAATTGTAGCTATGTAAAGCTGCTGTTTATACAAAACTTTGTATCTGGCAAGCATATATTATTAGGCTTTTTACATACGTTTTTGTTTTTAATGCTCATAGGAACCCCACGGAACAGGTTTTAAAGCTTGCTGTAGAACCCAAACTAATACATGGTTTAAAGGACCTGGAAACAGACCCTGCCTATTGAACTTCAAAGCTTCAGTTCTTCATAGCATGCTCAGTGGCCATTCTTATCAGTCACTGAAGAAATCATGCATATTCTCACCTAGTCCAACATCTGTCTCCTTCTCATCAGAGAAAGATGTAGCACTTTATAGGCTAAATGTGCAATTACCAAATTTTAAGGTTTTAAGAAAATGACTTGAAATAGTTGTTGACTTTATTCTTTAGAACCATAAATATACTCTGGAGGTTGATAATATTTTGAAATTACTAATTTAATGCTCTCAACAGTCCCCTTGTGGGCTTGAAAAGTTCATCTGTTTTCCAGAGTTAGCTACGCCTCATGATAGTTCACTTCACTCTAACCCACATTCTGTGGCATTGGAATCCTGCTTCCTATACGCAGAGCAATGCACAGTGTCACCTGCACTGGAACAGAGGAGTCCTGTTGCACAGCTTAGCAGCAGCAACACCTTGCAACTCTCCCATGTCTTGAACCAGGGGTAGCTTAAGATTAGGGAAAATCTGGTTAAGTAACAGTAATATAATTTTGAGTTCTTTGAATCGTGTGCATCATCTAGACTGGCTCTGGTTTAGAACAAATCACTTCGTATGTTAATATGTTTCCAATTTACCTTGAGTTAATATGGTGAAGATTCAAGATAAAAATGTTGGCCTGATTTTCACCCTGTGGTCCCTTAATACTTTTTTTTCCATTTTTGTAAGATGGTCATTGTTGACTTTCGGCATTAGTTGGGGAAGAAGGAGCTCACACGGTTCAAGCTGCTGTTAAGGTTCCAATCCCTGAACTGGGATGGGTACATGTCACTATAAAGTGTGAAGAAGAAGATGATACCACCTTTGAAAATCTATACCTGGCCTCCCCCAGCATTCTAGACTAGACCCCAGCCTCATAGAACTTTTTAAGGACATGTGATTCACTCCTTTGTGGCTTCTTAATTTGTTAAAAAAAAAAAAAAAAAAAATGTAGTCCTGTTGTATCCTGGGCATCTGGAGATCATCTTGGAAAGGACAAAGTGATCTTTGTTCCCAAGAGGGTTAGAGAATGATCTATAAACTCCACGCCTCACTAAGTCTTGAGGGAGGAAAATAAGCCCAAGTCAGAAAAGGATCCTGCCAGAATAAGTGGACATGAGCACCAGGTTCCCTATATCACCCAGAGATGGCCTTCACATAAGCCTTCTCTGACAATTCAACCCCTGATCTCATCATCCATGTACCTCCTCATGATCTAATCAGGGCTTCTCTGCTGGCCAGGCATGGGCATCAGAACTGCTGCTGTGACTTCCTTCACGTGCCTCAGCAGTCACCCAAGGGGCCCTGATGTCCTGCCTGCCATGGGGGTTAGGCTTCAAAGCTTCTGAGAGCCAGGGGCCCACAAACTCTCCTTTATGAATCCTCTGAAATCTCTGTGGCACTATGGGATAGAAGGTGCCAGTCATTTCAGGGGATCAGAGCAGCAGTCAGAGAGCAACTACATTGGTCAGTTTTGCATTGTTATAAAGGAATACCTGAGACTGGGAATTTACAAAGAAAAGATGTTTAGGTGGCTCACAGTTTTGCAGACTGTACAAGCATTGCACCAGCATCTGCTCAGCTTCTGGTGAGGCTTCAGGAAACTTTTACTGATGGTGGAAGGTGAAGGGGAAACAGATATGTCACATGGCGAGAGAAGGAGAAAGAGTGATGGGAGGAGGTACCAGCCTCTTTTTAACAATTGGATCTTGTGTGAACAACCAGAACTCTTGTTATTTGGTGAGGAGGATACCAAGACATTCGTGAATGGCATAACCAAACAACTCCCATCGGGCCCCACCTCCAATATTGAGGATCAATTTCAACATGCGATATGGAGGGACAGACATCCACACTATATCTGCCCAGCCTTCCCGACGTTGCTGAGGCCTCTACTCCCCTAACAGGATAGTTTTGGCCTCCTGATACTTTGTGAGATTGTTACATACCATGTAGGTAACTGGCCAGTGCAACGTCTTGACAGTAAAAGATATTTACCCAAACCCAGGAATAACCATGTATATTCACAAACTTCATACCTTAAAGAGTCATTTTAGCATTCATTTATTCATGCACACATGCATTCAATCAGTGATTCATTTGTTTATTTATTCAACAAATATTGAACACCAATTCCAGCGAGGCAGCTTAATGGGGAATAGGGAAAATATTGAATCATATTGTATCACATCCCCCCAAAACTGCCAATTTTCTAAATTATAAAACTATTAAATGTATATTTATTAAGTTTTTAAAAATCAAAATAAAGCTGTCATGTCATAGAAACCAATGTTGAAGAATTAGCAAATTCATTTCCACATTAAAAAATAATTAGCAATTAGCCTGGCATTTAACTTGTTGTAAGTTCTGGGACATTTTGGCATTTATACAATTACCACTATACTTTTATATGGTATCAATTACATTGTAATAGACTCATGGCAAATAACCATATCATGACTTCTAATGTAAAGAACAGAAACTACTAAGTAACCTTGGTAGTTAAAATTCTTGATCCACACAACTACCTATTACCAGTTAAGTTGTGGAATCTGTCGTTTTGGTGTATAATTGCATGAATTATATAACATTAATGTGTAATTACATGAAAATAAACCATGTAGCTTAACTAAATTGCAATACAATTTTTATCACTGAATGTAAAGTGATACCAATTAAACCTTCTTTTAAGTACCACAAATTAAGATTTAACTACTGAAGAAACCCTAGAATGTAAAGTGATGGTATACAATAGGTGGAATATCCCTTAGTATTTTCAGAGATTTAATGGTATTTCTAAAATTAAAAACATCTTTCTCCTTTATTGCTGACATTAGTTGTGCCTTATTCAGGAGAGTTTCTTTCTCTCTCTCTCTCTCTCTTTCTTTCTTCTTCTTTTTCTTTTTTTTTTTTTTTTTTTTTTTTTTTTTTTTTTTTTTTTTTTTTTTTTTTTTTTTTTTTTTTTTTTTTTTTTTTTTTTT
>PVKP010018758.1:0-43703 GCA_004027715.1 Plecturocebus donacophilus | reverse complement strand
CCACCTCTGCTCTCCCACCGCCCCAGGCCCTCTGCCCCTATAAAGCCGACCGAACAAGGAAAGCGTGCGCGATTCCTCCCTGCCCGCCTGAGTCGCCCGGAGATCCCAATAAAGTCAGTACCGGCCACCATGCGTCCTGCCTCGTGTCTACTGGGTGCCTGCCTCCGTGGGTTGGGGTCCCACAACCGGGGGTCGCACACTTTCTATGCTCGGTTCAGTACAACAATGCCATAATTAAATTCTGTAATATCAAAAGCAAAATCACAGTTTATCAGAACCCAATGAACGCAAGCGCCTAGTTTACTGGAATTTTTAAGAGAAGGATACAACTGAAGAGGGCATCTCCAGACTGATTGTCCTGGGCATGTCCTGGGAACAGTACAGATGCTACCCACTCTTCTACGTCTGGAAACAAGCTTCTGGAAGGAGGAAATGGAGAGGTGGGTGGGAGGGCAAGACGCAGTGCCTGGCGCAGCCCTTGCCTGAAGAACCACTCACCCCATGGAACTCCCTCAGGCAGGCAAAGAACGTTTCACCCAGAGCTGCAACAGAAAAGGACTTACAGCTACTCTCAGTTAATGAGAAAACAAAAATAACTGGGACTCTCTGTTCCTGAGCGTTCTGGCTTCCCAAGTCTCCTAGTGCCCCGAGGATTGGCTAAAACACACTCTGGGGCCCTTAATGAGACAGCATTAACACGAGCGACCCATTATAACTCTAACAATCTTGCATTTCACCATGGCAGGCGTCTATGAGGAAATCCGACCAACGACCAATAGGCCAAGCCCCTCTCCTTCTCTGCCGAAGGAGAGACCTGCTTGGCCCACTCACCCCAGGTGGCCAGAGTTGAGGTCACTTATCCACCCATCTCTCTCAGCTGTGTGGCTCTCTGATGCTAAATTTTGCCACCTGGGAGCAAGAGCAACTCTCAGGGCTCGGCCTGTTACACAGGGATAGACAGCAGGAAAAGCTCGGTGCTTCTTGCCCTTCCAAGACTGAGAAAAGGTTCTGGGGGCAACAGTACCTAGTGTGCACAGCATTTCAAGGCAGGCTTTACTTATTTCTGTTTTATAAATACCTCAGACACTGAGTAGAAATAGGATCTTTTTCCAGTTTAGGCCAACAGTCCTGAAGGTCACATGGATTCCTTTGTGACCAAGTCTTAGGAGACAAATGCTACCAGCTAAATGTAGACAAAGATGAAGGACTGATTTGTGCTTGACATGAGGAAGGGGTATTGTGAGATAGGCACCGATTTGGTGCTAAACATGCCAGCCTCAACACTGGGCTTCCAGGGAGCTCTGCCCAGCCTCTGCCATCAGTCCTGCTGATTATGAGAGCTAAAGAGCTTTGCTCCCCACTTGTAGGTCACAACCCAAGTGGAAAGACCCAGAGATTCTGGATTCTGGATGTCAGAAGGGGTGGTGATCCCATTTATGTCTCTACACTACTTGTCTCCAGTGGCATCTGGAGTTATTATACCCCCCCACCCCTCTGAACATTCTGTGCTGTACAGCTCTGGGCAGGTCACTTGCACTTTTGGAGGATTTTGAGCCTCAGTTTAAGAGTCCATGTGATATAACTGAATGACACAGGGATGAAGGTTTTGGAACCAGAGGACCTGTATTTGATTCCAGGTTCTGCCAAGTGACCTTGGGTGAATTATCTAAACATTATGAAGGTTTGGTTTTTCTTCTATAAAATAGAAGGGAGGTCACATTACATGTTACTGAAGGAAAGAAGATGAAATTCTGTAGGCTAAAAAAATGACTTATAATGAGAAAATATGCAGATATCCTCAAGATAAGGTTTGTAAAATGCTTTGAGCTCTTTAGCAGAAAGCTGCTTTATTAAATATTTCAAGATTAGAAAACCATTAGTTTTAAAGCTACTGCTAAGGAATTTTAACACCTGAGGAGCGTGGGAATTGGTCCCCAAGTAGTCCTAAGCTTGGCTTTATGACATCTTTGCACTAAGGTTACTGAATGATCTAAAAAATAAAAACTCGAAAGGAAGCCTTCTGGGTTGATATATTTTAGGCTTCAGTGGATTGCTTTTTCAATGACAGAAGTAAGTTCATGCCCTCAAATGTTCCTCTCTCCCATTATCCAACACAAACACTCCATGGTCATTCCAGGCCTCACTCCTGCCTCCCACTGCAGAACTAAGTTTCCTCAGCCTTCTTTAAAGCTCAAGGGCAATCTCACCTGCCACCTCAGCCCACCAGCAGCCTTCTTTCTTTGTTTTTTTTTTGTGTGAACGTTGCCTGTACCAGGCATGCATTTGCTCCGAGTCCACCTCTAGTCCACCTAAAAAATACTCTACACTACAGAGCAAGAGTGCCCTACATGAAGCAGACAGCTACGCCACTTACCCCACAGGAGCCTTTCCTCTGCTGGGCTTTCCTATTACATTTGTCTTGCCTCCTCATCAGTTTCCTGGGAGGCAAAGAACTGGCCATCCAGGAAGACGATTTTATCAGAAATGGCAGAAGTGTTTCTCTGAGACTGGGAAAGAAAATTACCCCACTTACCAAAAATTAATTCACTGGCATAAGTAGGGAGCACCCTCATAGATCAAGCAGTGGCTTGCAAATGAAGAGACATCAATCCCACTGGGGGGACGTTTTGCAAACTATGCCCTCCTGACATAGTGAGACCCCATCTCTACAAAAAATTTGAAAATTAGCCTGATGTGGTGGTGCATGCCTGTAGTCCCAGCTAGTGGCGAGGCTGAGGCAGGAGGGTGGTTTGAGCCCAGGAAGATGAGGTTTCAGCGAGCTGTGATTGCACTACTGCACTCCAGCCTGGGCCACAGAGCGAGACCCTGTTTGACAAATAAACAAACATAAGTTAATTAATAAAGCATGCTGTATATCATAAATATAAACAAATTTTGTCAATTAAAAATTAATAATAATTTTAAAAATAGGCCAGGCACCGTGGCTCAAGCCTGTAATCCCAGAACTTTGGGACGCCAACGTGGGAGGATCACCTAAGGTCAGGAGTTCCAGACCAGCCTGGCCAACATGGTGAAACCCCATCTCTACTAAAAATACAAAAATTAGCCAGGTGTGGTGGCACACACTTGTAATCCCAACTACTTGGGAAGGTGAGGCAAGAGAATCATTTGAACCCAGGAAGCAGAGGTTGCAGTGAGCCGAGATTGCATCATTGCACTCCAGCTTGGATGACAGAGTGAGACTCCGTCACAGAAAAAAAGAAAAAGATTTGTCACTAGTCTTGGGAGGGTGCATACACATACCTATGCACACATTTGGTTCTGATCCACAGTCTTCTGGTTCTTGTCTTTAAATAGTGCTGCTTGGTAGCCATACACGTGGCTGCATGCATGCTAGGGACATAGGCCCAGCCCAATACGGGTTTGCTTCTGCCTTTGTTTGCTGAGGGAGACTGCGATGTCTTGTTAGGCCCTGAAAAGCATGGAATGGCTCCAGAGATCCAGGATGATTTCTCCAACTTGATTCAGAGCCACGAAAAGCAGCTGCTAGGAGTAGATTGCAGATGGGCTCACCATTGTGGAAATGGCTCTTTTCTCTCATCTCAGGAACATAGGTTCAGCCAACAGTTCTAGAAAAGGATGTCTATCTAGCTCAGGAATTCTAAAACGCAACTGTGTCACAGAGGCTCAAAAAGAGGTGCAGACTGAGCCCAGGAAGAGGAGGAAGAGCGAAAGGACATGGGCATCTTCTCTGCAGTTCTGGCAGGCTTAAAGAATGATCTATTACCAGAAAGACTGAATCACAGACTGAGATGAAAAAAAAATGATCCAGTATCATTTTCCAGCATGCAGAACTGTTTCTTAATTGTCTCTGGTTTCTGTTTCCCCCCCTCTGCTTGCAGCCTTGCCATATTCTGTTTAATCGTATTATTTCATTCTACAGTCATTTCTGGGGGAGGCCATTTTGGAGACAAAATGGACTTATTTTTGCCTTTAAGTTTAGTGGCCCATTGGATCGAGGATTTGGTGAGCTTTGGCCTGAGATATCTTGGCTTGAGATGTGGCTGTAAAGTGAATTTCCAAAACCATGGCAGTAACTTCTTAGAAAAAAGAGCAGGCCAGGAGCAGTGGCTTATGCCTGTAATCCCAGCACTTTGGGAGGCTGAAGCTGGTGGATCACAAGGTCAAAAGATCAAGACCATCCTGGCCAACATGGTGAAACCCCATCTCTACTAAAAATACAAAAATTAGCTGGATGTGGTGGTGCGTGCCTGTAGTCCCAGCTTCTACAGCAGCCTTCTTTGTTTTTTTGTGTGAACTTTGCCTGTACCAGGCATGCATTTGCTCCGAGTCCACCTCTAGTCCACCTAAAAAATACTCTACACTCAGAGCAAAAGTGCCCTACATGAAGCAGACAGCTACGCCACTCACCCCGCAGAAGCTTTTCCTCTGCTGGGCTTTCCTACTACATTTGTCTTGCCTCCTCATCAGTTTCCTGGGAGGCAAGGAACTGGACATCCAGGGAGACGATTTCATCAGAAATGGCAGAAGTGTTTCTCTGAGACTGGGAAAGAAAATTACCCCACTTACCAAAAATTAATTCACTGGCATAAGTAGGGAGCACCCTCATAGATCAAGCAGTGGCTTGCAAATGAAGAGACATCAATCCTACTGGGGGGATGTTTTGCAAACTATGTCCTCCTGACATTCTACCTCTCTCCCCATAGGGACCAAAGATATTACTCTAACCTCCGTGGGGGCTATGAAAGAAGTATAATACACAGCATCCATAAAATGATTGGAAAATAGTACAACAAATCTGTATATAATGAAGTACTAAAGTACCAACTTTAGGTTGCATCAAAGTACCAATGAAGTACTAAAGTACTCTGAAATACCAACTATAAACACTGGAGGAATTCAAACAAAGCAGGCAGAAAGAAGAAGGAGGTGGATTTGTAGCTGAGAAGCAGTGGAAGAGATGGAACAGAAGAGAACGTGAGAAAGAGGGGTGGATGCAGACATCAGGCTGGGCTCACATTTGAGCCAGGGCCCAAGAATGCTGGGCGGTCAGGAAATGGGCAGACGGACAAGAGGGATGTGTTTAGAAGCAGTGGCAGTGAGTCACTGTGGAATGAAGCTTCAGTGCTTTCCTTAGAAGGGGGATTCCAGATGTCAGTCTGGAAGACAATGCTACACAGGTGCTGCCTGGCTGTGCACACAGGGCTGTGCACTGTTGTTCATGTGAGGGGCTGACATGAGGACATAGGTGTAAGAAGCATTTATTTGGCTACATGTAACCTGACCCATGGCAATGTTGGACCAGCACTGGCTTTCACCATTTGAGCCCCACTGCAAGCCTTTGATGGCATCCAGTTGGTTTTGTACAATCTGCTGAAGTATACAAGGATATTCATTTGGGGCCCATCTCTTCCATGCTCTAAAAATCATACCATTTCTCACCTTCATGCTATGTAACTACCTATTCATAACTAGAAAATTTGCTAGTCTCATTTCTACATAAAAGTGATGGTTCATGTCTCTGTTGGGGGTTCTGTTCTATGCACTTGTAATTCAATCCTCATGTCTAAGTTCTACACAAATTTAAATTTAGGGTGTTGAGTACATAGTGGACACTCTGTAAATATTTACTGATTGACTATGTCTGTGGCATTAGCCTAAAACAACACCACTGTGGTTCTCTGAACAGAATTTTCTTACCAGGAGAGTATTACATTAGGCGGAGAGGTACAAGACTTTATCAGTAATTGCCACACCACTGTACATCAGGAGAGAAGCTCCCTGTGGCCTGGGCTGTCAGTAGCTTTTGGATATTTAAAAAACATCTCAAAGTTCAGGCAGATAATTATCCATCCAAAAATGAAAGTTTTCCCTTTCCATTGCTCAGAGGAGTTACTGTCCCAAGGCATATTTCTTTCACACTTTCCCCATTTGTCTCAAGAACATCTCACTGGGCTCAAAGAGTTACATACATATCTACTCCAGAAACTGCCGTCTCACAAATAAAGAAATATATTCAAAGATAAAACAGGATGTTGGAGGAAGCAGAAGAAAGGAAAGGCCCCCAGAGAGAAGGTAGATGGAAAACTACCCATTGATTGTTGGCATTCAGATAAATACTGAAATACTATTACAAGACTCATGCTATTCTTGACAGAACATACAATGCAACAAAATTGTCTATGGTATTTTCCAACTGACATAAGCTTATTTGGTCCAGAAAATATAAATTTTAATACAATTAACTGTAGTTTAAACTAGATTAAGAGGTTGGTAAATTATAAAATAAGGTTCCTTTTTAACATCTAAGGAAAATGGAAAAATATTTCCACAAAGATTTCTGCTTCATTGAGATGCTTTCTGTGGGTGTGCATTCGTGGTGGGGTAGAGAGACTACTTGCAGGCTTTGGAGACAGACAATATTGACCTGAATTGCAGCTACACTATTTACTAGTTGTGTGACTTTGGGCAAGTGGGAGGATTGCTTGAGCACAGGAGTTTGAGGCTACAGTGAGCTATGATTGCACTACTGAACTCAGCCTGGGTAACTCTGCCTCTTAAAAAAAAAAAATTAACAGCACAGTGTGAACTTGGCAGTGGTATGCTCACCAGAGAAGACAAAGGAGAGACTTCATTCACCAAGGCTGGAAGATTCCAGTCCAGAGCCAACTGTCTAGGTCTGGTTAGTCTGGTCTTGATTTGCCTGTAAGCAATCATGACCAATGCTAATTTAAGTATCTTCTACAGATAAACATATGGATCACACACACATTTCTTCTCCTATTCCAGACCATTATTTCCTCTACTAGCTTGCCCAGACAAAATACTAAATCTGTGAACCATAAGTTAGGGATCAAAGACTCTCATCCTAGGGTCTAGTATTGCTTTTTGGCTCTGATACTGTTATCTTTAAATCACTGTGTCTTTATTTTTTATTTATTCTTTTTTTTTTTTTTTTTGAGACAGGGTCTCGCTCAGTTGCACAGGCTGGAGTGCAGTGGAGTGATCTCGGCTTACTGTAACCTCTGCCTCCCGGGTTCAAGCAATTATTCTAGTGCCTCAGACTCCCGAGTAACTCAGACTACAGGTATGTGCTACCACACCCAGCTTAGTTTTGTATTTTTCACCATGTTGGCCAGGATGGTCTTGAACTCCTGGCCTCGAGTGATCCACCTGTCTTAGCCTCCCAAAGTGCTGGGATTACAGATATGAGCCACTGAACCCAGCCTTTTATTTTTATTTTTTAAAATTTATAGAGACAAAGTCTTGCTCTGTTACCCAAGCTGGAGTGCACTGGTGTAATCTCACTGCAACCTTGAACTCCTGGGCTCTAGTGATCCTCCTGCCTCAGCTTCCTAAGTAACTGAGACTGCAGGTATGCGCCACCACATCTGGCTAATTAAATTTTCTGTTGTTGTTGTTGCAGAGTCTCACTATGTTTTCAAGGCTGATTTCAAATTACTGGCCTCAAGTGATCCTCCCACCTTAGCCTCCCAGTGTTGGAGCCACTGAGCCTGGTTAAATCACAATAACTTGAAATGAAGGAACAAAGCTAGATAACAATAAACTGTCCTATTTGTGTAGCTCTACAATTTATAAAGTATTCGTGATTTTAATACATAGTACCTCATTTACTCCTCAAACATGTCACAGAATGCATTTGTGTGGACAGTGGATAATAAGTGCCTAATTTACTGACAAAGTGCATCCACCTCATCTGGTGCTCACAACAGCTATGAGTTACTATTAATGCAAGTGAGGAAACTGAGGCCCAGGGGCCCTCCCTGTGCCAGGCCCTGGTAAGGCTCTAGAAATATAGGGAAGCAAGGCACCCATCCATCTTATAGGCTGTTTGCAGAGCTGGAAAGATTCTGACCACTTCAGACTTGATACTCTAGCCTTACAGAAGCTCCATAAGGCCTCTCTGCCCATCCATAGACTTAAAGAAATCTGCATTCCCCTTATGAGCTCTTCTGTGGCAAAGTGCTGATTTCTCTTGCAATTTCAGTGTAACATTAAGAATTTCTATGTAGAGTCAATAAATAGACTGATGGGTGATATTAATGATAGATGGAGGGAAAGAAACTATGTTTTCTAAATTGGGAAAAATATCCTTGATTATAATCTACTTGGCGTTTTCCATCCCACTATTTAGAAGGGTACATTTGTCAACATCATTGACAGGAATTAGCAAGCACTTTATTTACATGATCAGAATATAGGAGGAAACTGCAACCAGGATATTTGGAACCTGAGAAGCTAATGTTTACAGTATGAAATCAGTTCAGGCCACACAAGGAGCTGTAAGGGGCTGGAAGCTCAGCTAGTACTGTGGAAAGCCTCCTCTGTGGCCCATAGTGGGGCACAGGGTGTTCAGGCCCCAGGGAGGCTCCTCAGGGCAGACTCTGGAACAGCATTCAGCAGAGAAAGGGCTCAATAAATGCCTCCTGAACAAATGAGAGAAAAGACCATTTCTCAGCTGTGAGGACTTTAGCGCAATCACATAATCATAGGAATAATGTATGTCCCTCAATTTTTAGAAAATAGTATTGACATAATTGGATACATGAGAAAAAGTAATAGGATGCCAAACAGTTTATGTAGAAATTTGCTAAAATTTGGTTGGGTGCCATGGCACACACCTGTAATCCCAGCACTTAAAGAGGCCGAGGTGGATGGATCACTTGAGCTCAGAAATTTGAGACCAGCCTGGGCAACATGGTGAAGCCCCATCTCTACAAAAAAACATAAAAATTAGCAGGGTGTGGTGTAGTTCCAGCTACTGGGAAGGCTAGGGTAGGAGGATCACTTGAGGAGGTGGAGCCCAGATCCTGCCACTGCAATCCAGCCTGGGCGACAGAGTGAGACTGTCTCAAAAAAGAAAAAAAAAAAAAAGAAATTTGGGAACATGTATAATTCCATGTTAAGTGACTAAAACAAGGAGCAGAACAACATGTACAATATGCTACCAGTTATATAAAAAGAAAGAAAAGGGATATAGATACACACATATTTGCTGGGACACACATAAAAGATCTCTGAAAAAATATACAAGATACTAGTAACATTGACTGCTTCTTGGGAGGAAGGTTTTCCACTCTTACCATATTTTACCTTTTGAATGTCATACCACATGAATGGATTATCTGTTCAAAAGTAAATAAACACCTCTACTGGACAAACTACCCAGTTTCTCCAACAAATTACAGGGAAAAGAAGAAAAGGAAGGGAATCTGTAGCTTAAAAGAGATATAAATGGTAGCACAATCAATCGTTATGTCTAATCCTTACTTGAATGGTAATTCAAAGAAATTAAGCTTAAGGAGAAAAACATTTATGCAATTTTTAAACAATTAGAAATTTGAACAATGATGATATTTAATGATATTAAAGGACTACTGTTAATTTTTCAAACAGTAATAATGGCTGTTTAATAAAGGAGTCTTTATGTTTAAGAACTATCATAGAAATATTTATGCATGCAGCTATATGATGTTTGGGATCTATTTCAAAATTAATGTGAGCTGGGAGAAGTAGCCTGGAGGACAGTAAATGTGAGTGGTTATGAGTAGACTATTGTTAAAGCTGGTGGTGAGTTTTGTGTGGCATGGGGAGGTTCACTACATGATTCTCTCTACGTCTGTGTATCTTTAAAATTCCCAGAATAAAAAGCTAATAAATGAATGAGTGATTATTTAGCAATATGACAAACCGTCCTGCTAGTCACTAAGGCCCAAGCTCACCCCAACTTTCCACTGCAATCAAGCCTCTACTGTCCCTAAGCTGAGGAGTCGCCTGTAAAAAATAAACTTCAGGCTGCTGCCAGCTACTGCAATCCTGCCAAGTGTTTAGGTCACGCCAATACCAACAAGAAAACTTTATCACTCATTGCAAAAATAAACATACAAAAAGAACCAGAGAAATTAGTTTTGGAAGGACTCCTTTCATTAATGTGGAAGGTAAGTGTTGGCAGCACGTACAAACAGACGTGATGACTTGTGTCTGCTCCCCTGTAAAGTGTCTTCCCCAAACCCTTAAGTAATTTTTGTCATTCTCCTTGGGAGTGTTTCTCAAGTTCTCCAAATGACTTTATCACTTCCAGGATCTCAAGGCAGAAAATCAATTACATCAACTAACTTTTCAACTCAGCTAATATTTCTAAACTGTTCAATACATGGAAAGGAGCCCTATGAATGAGACAGACATGATTGGAAACCTCTGTCTGCCTCCCAGAGCTTAGATTCCAGCTCTGGGGTCTTTCAAACTCAGGTACCACATGGCTCCCTCTGAGGGGAATAACTAGTCCTGCCAGATGCCCCTGATTAAATTACTTTGTGTTCGATTCTTAAATTTAAATTGAACTACTTTTATCCAACTATTAATTATACTATTTCTTTTTTTTTTTTTAAAGATGGGGTTTCACCATGATGGCCAGGCTGGTCTTGAACTCCTGACCTCAGGTGATCCACCCAACTCGGCCTCCCAAAGTGCTAGGATTACAGGAGTGAGCCACCGCTTCCAGCTTTACACTATTTCTTAAAATACGCAAACAGTACAAATAGTACTCAGTACAGAGCATAAACTTCCTTTAGCACTTTTTCAACTACAGAGATCCAACTACATTTATAAACACACAAAATTACTCAAACGGTAAAATTCAGATGAGCTACATTAATGTAATGAGACTAATGCCATTTTTCAGGCCTGAAATACCTGCAGACAATGTCAGTGTCTCCCGAGCAAGTCCTATGGGTCCTGAGAGGCTACACTGCCAGGTACAGTGTGACAAGTTCATTCTCACACCCCTTTTCTTGCTGGGGCCCCTGCTACAGCCTTTACTTACACAGTGTTGTGTAGTATCATTTGACTTCACTTGATGCTATCACATCTTTTCTGCACTAATTCCATCTCTGTATTTTTCTCTATAGCAGGGTTAGCTGCCTTCAATTCATTAGAAATTCACATACAAATGGGGGAGGCACTGAGACTGTGTGGGTGGACCTTGATATTATAATTAGTATCCCAACATTCCAGGACAGGCAAGTAAAACATTTCCAATTATCATTATCACGAAACCAAAAAGCCTGAGTTTGTCATCTAATGAGAACCTAAGGAACCTCAAGGACATATCCTCAGCCCTGGATTGGGAAATCCATAGCACAAAGTGAATGTGGTGGTGCTACAGGAGGAAAAAGTGTGGTGGGGACTCAGATGAGAAGTCACACTGTATCTCAGAAGCCATCTGGGCCATTACCTGGCATAAGAAATCATGGATTTAGTAAGTTTATCTACATGCTTCCAAAGAACTGATGTGTAAATACCACTGAAGAGCCTTATTTAGTTCCAGCGAGTTGCTGAGGTCTCACTTCAGCCCCCTCCCACTCCTCGGTCCTTAAGAACTAAAACATGGCACTTCACACATGACAAATTCAGATGTCAGGAGTCAAAGAACAATTTCCAGTATCAGTTCACATCAGTCTAAGGTGCTACAATTGCATATCCACATTGTGTAGTCTGTATCACCTAAAACACTGGGCACAAAGCCCCAGCAAATGCTGCTGCTGCTAGGTTAACTAAACTAAATCGATGGCGTGGTTCCCCAGCAAAAGAGTAACCAGCATTGTTTAAGGAAACTGCAAAAGAGGAACCTTTCCTTGAGTAGAATGCTCTACTTTAGGCCGTCCCAGCCGCCATAATTCAATGGTCATTAACTCAACCTTTTTCGTAAGCTAAATATGTTCTGGTTAGAAAGTGTTCTTTACTGGGATACTGATCTTCCAACATTTTGGGGGCTAAAATCTCTCTTTTTTTTTTTGAGACAGAGTCTTGCTCTGTCACCCAGGCTAGAGTGCAGTGGCGTGATCTGGGCTGACTGCAACCTTCGCCTCCCGGGTTCAAGCGATTCTCCTGCTTCAGCCTCCCGAGTAGCTGGGACTGCGGGTGTGCACCACCATGCCTGGCTAATATTTTGTATCTTTAGTGGAGATGGGGTTTCATCATGTTAGCCAGGCTGGTCTTGAACTGTTGGTTTCAAGTGATCCGCCTGCCTCAGCCTCCCAAAGTGCTGGGATTACAGGTGTGAGCCATGCCCAGGCTAAAATATCTCTTTTTAGATGACAGGGGTTTTTATTTCCTTATCTGTTTTGTTGGTGGTGTTTTTGAGACAGAGTCTGCACTCAGGCCAGAGTGCAGCGGTGTGACCTGGGCTCATGGCAACCTCCGCCTCCGGGGTTCAAGAGATTCTCCTGTCTCAGCTTCCCAAGTACCTGGGATTATAGACACACACCACCATGCCTAGCTAATTTTTATATTTTTAGTAGAGATGGGGTTTACCCATGTTGGCCAGGCTGGTCTCGAATTCCTAACTTCAGGTGATCCACCTGCCTCAGCCTCCCAAAGTGTTGGCACTACAGGCATGAGCCACCGCACCCAGCTGTATGTCCTTACTTGAAAGAATCAAACTTTAGCAATTCATGTTGGACTTCCTGATTTTTGCTTTTTAGTGCCCTCATTGACATCACTAAACACTACACAAATACATGCCTATGTGATTGTGCAAACAGGGAGGCAACTTTTCAAAGCTTCTCTTTTATCCAAGAAAGACTGGAAAAAGTGGAACTGATAACACCAGGTTATCACTTTATGTAACACAGTATCTGTGGTACAATTGACTAATAATGTGGGTATTCAGCAATGAGCAAAGACCAGAAAGTAAGGACTCTGAATTAGGCTGACTGACTAATAGACTGAAGATTTCCTTTAATTTCCAGGTTGCCCTCAACCAGACTCAGAGGTAAATATAAGCATGATGAAGGTTAAGGCACATTCAAAGGAGAGAGGAAAAAAACCCAAAAGGCAAGACCTGGGAGCCACTGAAGACTATAAGAACATGTTTAAATCAGTGTGGTTACTTAAAACACAAGCCTAGCCATAGAAAGTTCAAATATGAAGAACCTTGAAAACTTTCCTCTTAGTGTCAGCAACAGTGGAAGCCTTTGTTAGTGGGGCCAGATCAGGCTCAGACCTTGGAAGTTTAAAGTGGTTTGGAGATCTTGGGAAATACTTCCAAGGAGAGCAACAAAAAATATGTATTGGTTTGGGGAAGACACTTTACAGAGGAGCAGGTATGAGAGCTGGTTTTTCCTGGGGTGAGAGAAAAGGAGTGAGACACTTAAAGCTACTCAAACAGAAAGTGCTGTGACAAAGAGCAGACTTCCTCTTGGACGCCCAAAGGCAGGACAAGTAGAGTGATGCTATGGTGGAGGAGACAGGATGAGATGCAACAGAGATGCTGGAAACGTGGCCTGACATAGTGGCTCATGCCTGTAATCCCAGCACTTTAGGAGGCCAGGGCAGGAGGATCACCCAGGTCAGGAGTTTGAGACCAGCCTGGCCAACATGGTAAAAGCTGTCTCTATTAAAAATACAAAATTAGCTGGGTATGATGGCATGCACCTGTAATCCCAGCTACTTGGGAGGCTGAGGCAGGGGATTCGCTTGAACCTGTGAGGCAGAGGTTGCAGTGAGCCGAGATCACGCTACTACACTGCAGCCTGGGCAACAAGAGTGAGATTCTGTCTCAAAAAAAAAAAAAAAGGATGCTGGAAATCTGACTTAGGGAGGCCAGGAAGCTCCTCTGGAGAACAGAGAGCAAACAGCAAACTTCCCTTGGAAATTCTATCACATTCTGCACAAAGGGCAAAGCAAAGGGCCCAAGGACCAATGCATTCCTCACTTGCCAACACCCCAGCTCTCCCTTCACAGCTGACCTTTAGAAGCTGCCCTCCACCTCCCCCAGCCTCTTCTCAGGCTTAGGGCTGGAGGACACAGGGAAAAAAAAATTTGCCTCCAAATATCCACAAGATCTTTAAGATTTCCAGCAAAGCTGCTGCCTAAATAAGACTGTTTTTTAGCATCCTTAGAAACAGAAAACAGATATCTAAAATAGACGGCCTTCATAAAAAATGACGTGGAAGCTCTTTTCACACTGCCAAGAAATATTAAGTGAAAAAGGCAAGGTTCCAAATAGCATGTATGCAGTGCGCTACCATTTCTGCAAAAAGAGGTGGTGTGCAGAATATGTTTAACGAATTTGCTTATAGATGTATAAAATCTCTTGGAAGTTCAGAGACCACCTCTGGAGGATGAAGAAATCACGACGCTGGTTACCTCTGAGGATCAGGGGTCGGGGTACACAGAGAGGTATTTACTAGTTAACCTTTTGTGCCTTTCAAATATTTTCTTTCATCGTGTGAATGTATTACCTATTTTTAAAAACTAAAATTTTAATTAAAAAATTTTTTAATTTCTAATAAAAACCATTTAAAAACAAAATAGTTTTTATGAAACAAACTAAATACATTTGTTAATCTGGTCAACTGTGTTCCTGGCACACACCAGATGCTCGATTTGTTTAATTTAATGAACCTCCACTTAAAGACAACAAAAGAAAATCAGAAATCAGGCAAACCCAAGGGTATCAATGTTCCACTTCTCTAAAAAGCTCTTCATTTGTCTGCTATTTAACTACTGCAAAAGATCAGACGATGGGTCAGTGTGTAACAAGCCGGTCACCCAACTGGGCCCAGTCCACAAGCCTCAGGGGTAACAGTGGGGCTTATCATCTGTCCACACCAACCATTTTACAAACAGAAAACATTTAATCCAAAAACATGATGCCTGGATAAGACAACAAAAAAGAAATCTGCAGATATGAAAATAATCCTGAAAGGAGATAATGTTAGCACCTGTGTGATATCCACACAGAAACAGCAGCACAGGGCTTAAAAATGTCCTAATCGTGCATGGGCCAAAATGCTCAACCATGCAAAGCTGCTATAAAATCCTAACACCAGACATTTAAGAGGCACCCTGAACTTCTCACTGCCCTGTTCCTGGGGATAGCTTAGCCCAAGATGAAACAGAAAGGCTTAAGCACCTCACGCCCCACATCATCTTTACTCTGAAACTGGTCAGGGAGTACTCAAAACTCATAATGTAATAAAAATGGGAATACTGTAAGCTATAGGTCATGGCAAAAATTCTGTCACACGAAACTCCATTATATTGGAAATGTCTCTCTGCTGGGGCTCTTAAAAGAGCCAGATTTTAGGCCAAAAATAAGACAGACTTTGCCCCTGTCTCCAGTAAGACCAAAGAAATTATTTCCTGCTCAGGCCAGAAGCTCTGAACAAGGGCAGTGGGAACCACTACAGAGGTTATGGGTCCTGCCAGAGATTACCAGGAGAAGGTGTACATGCTCAAAGCAATGAGTAACAGCGAATGAGAAGCCCTTCCACCAAAATGTTGAGAAAACAGAGTGAGAAAGAGAGAAGGGGGCCCACATTAATACACAAGCAAAGAAATGAAAACTATTATTCTAAAATGGCTGATCTCTAGAATAGCCTAAACAAAAACCAAATTCAGAATCAACTCAAGAAAAATAAAGCATAAGAAGGTGCCATTTAATGAAGTGATAATCTTTGGTTCAATCTAGAAAACAAGTAAAAACAGAATTAAATCAAAGGTGACTGACTGAATTCCTGCAAAAAATGGAAGTGGCAGGCATCTTTTCATCAAAAGGGAATTGGCTGGCACAGTGATAGTAGCTACTCATCAGACCCATGAAAGCGATAAAGGAAATGAAGGTGAAAGTAAAAAAGGAAGAAAGCCAATGACCCCCATAAAATGAGAGGAAAAAGACCATTCCATTGTACTTGCTGTCTGGTTTATTTCAAGCTCTGGAAAAGAACAGGGGAAACACAGATAAACCAGTGAACAAGCTAGACTGCCAGCACGGATCAGTCACACACTTCTGCTTCTGCCAGGCCAGGCAGGCGCTTGCTGGTGCTCCCCCTACTTGAATGACTAAGTGACTTGCTTAAATGCAGTTGACACACGATCCCTGAACTTCCGGAAAGCACTTAATACAGTAGCTCATAAAATCTTAATCTAAAAATGTTCATCCATTTAGAATCAAGCTGCATCACACTGATCACTGGGGAGGAGGGCTGAAGAAGGGAATACATATTTGGAAGGACACCACGGACACTGGTATCATCCAGGACTTCACCATTTCGAGGGATTCCCACCCCACTCACTGCCTGCTTTTAAGAAGAATTTAAAAAGGTTCAGAGCCTAAGAAGAATGTAACTACAAGGGGAGAGCTAACATAGAAACTGAATGACCAGAATCAGAAAAATAAGTAAGATATAAAATGCAACCTGACTTGGAAACCCCTGCAGATGTCTGTGTTAAAATGAAATCTGGAATATGTTTAATGAATTGGGGGGTGGGGGGAAGGAGACTGGGGGGAAAATTAGCTCCTGATAGGAAATACTGGGTGATGGATATGAAAAAATATATATATAAAGGCAAAAGAATATCGTATCTAGCAAATCTATAGTGCTTACCCTGTGTCAGGTACTGTTCTAAATGCTTCAGGTATAGTAACTCATGCACTTCTCAAAACAACCTTCTAATGTATATTATTTCTGTTTTAGAGGTGAGGAAACAGAGGCACAGAGAGGTTAGGTAGCATGCCCAAGGTTGCACAGCCAGTAAGAGGCAGGGCTAGGATTCAAATCCAGACACTCAGGCACCAAAATCTGTCCTCCTAACCTCTCTGGACTGCCATAGAACTTAAAACACTGAGAATGAGCTAACTAAGCTTGGAGTGAAATAAGTCATGCACTGGCTAGATCTAAAGTCAAGAGATCAACACTTAGTCATTGGTCTGTGATGACCAACCAGCCTTGTGACCACCCCAGGCCTCAGTTTCCTCCCCTGTGCATTAAGGAGACTGAATTAGAGTCTATCTAATTAGATTTAGAGATGAGCTTTATCTAAGGGGCCTTCAGTTCTAAAATGTCACAAGTCCGTGCTGACTACCAGCAGTATATGGACTGGTCTACTTTCTGACTAGCTACTCAAAGATTAATTCATCCTAAAATGTGCCAAGATTCTTTCTCGGCCTCCTGACCTTTAGAAGATTATTATGTTCTCTCTACTCAGGCAAATGACAGAGGGTAGTGGAGGGTTTCTCTTTTGGACTCTGCTTAATGTGGCTGTAAGGATATGGCCTTCGAAAAGCTCTGGACACAGATCTTGTTTACTCTGCCAAATCTGCACTCTCCAGGTCCCTTTACGGAGCCTGTTCTTGGAACCTGCGTTTGGATTTGGTTACTGGAATGCAGGTGAAACTGACAAACTGGAGGTCCAGCCACCAAAATAGAGGAATCGGGAGGATTAAGAGAGAGGTCCATGGTAGTTCAAATAAAGAAGTTTCCTAGTGGCTAAATAAACCTCTATCTTTTTGTATAATCCAGTCTCTTTGCTAACGCCCACTCTTGAGAGCTGAAACCTCAAAATTTATGATGGGTGAATTTAACAGCCACTTGGAACCTAATGGACCCCTAGAAATACTCTTCTCTAGATGGGCATTAAAGGTCACTAGAGTGTACCTGTGGGAAGAGAGAAGGGCCTTACAGACGGGCCATGCGGTCCTCCCCTGGGAGTCCTTTCTAAGCATCTCGCACAGGTAGCTGTCATCGGCCACTGCTTGGACATTGCCAAGGTCGAGGCGCAGCTGCCTGGCCTGGCAGGTGGCCTCCTGCGCCGCTGGACAGCTCTAGCTGTGGGAAGAGCCCACGAAGTGCCTAGAACAGTGCCGGGCGCGGGGCCGAACTCTGCAAATGTGCTTGCAAGTGGGTCAAAAAAGCTGCCTCCCTAGAACTTAAACCCACTGGTACTGGGTGTGCCCCTGGAGCCCCGAAACGCAGAGGCCTCTCGAGTATCTGGGGCTGTAATCAGGCTCCTCGGCCCTCTCCTTCCAGGGGCGAATCCCGGACCTTCTTCCCCAAGCCTGAACAGGCAGATGCCTCCCCAAGCCCCAGAAGCTACAAGGCTGGGCACCGAGGGGGGAATGGCAGCCAGAGAGGCCGCGGTCGGGGCTGTCCCCAACCTCGGTTCCTCGCGCAGGAGGGGACAAAGGGCTCAGGAAGGCGTATCCCCCGCCGCGATCTGGGCTGCCCCCGCCCCTGGGCTAGCCAGCCCCGGGGATCCCCGCGGCGCCAGAGAACAGGCCCCCGAGGACCTCACCTCAGGATCCGAGGATCCCTTCAGGCTGCGGCGTGGTGGGCCGAGCTGCCCCGGGAACCTCGGGGCTCGAGGATTCGGTTCGCCGGGTTCGGGGTGCTATCCCCGCTCCGCGGAGCTCGCTCGGCCGTGGCTTTACCTGCGTGTGATTGACTACAGGTGCTCAGCTCGCCAACAGTCCAGTCACTGAAGCTCCGCGGCTGCCGGCGGCGCTCATGGATATACAGCCGGAACCCCTGGCCAGTGCAGCTCCCGCCGCTACCGGCCCCGCCCAAGCAACTGCCGCCACGCCCCTGACGACCGCTTCTGCCACGCCCCCAATCACGGAAACCGCCTGTTCATTGGGCAGTTTAGCCGCTTCTCTATTTGCCCCGCGCGCTTATTGCCTCTAGAGAGGAATCCATTGGTCAGCGAAGCTGCTCCTCAGAATGAAGGCGGGAGTCTTTGAGAAGAGCTCCTCAGCAATTGGTTACATTTGACGTCTTTAGTCCGGGGACCCAGACGCTATTGGATAAAGCCACTCCGGAGTGGGCGGGGAAAGGGGGTGAGGGCTAGAAGATGAGTAGTGTGTGACGTTGATGGGGGCGGGTGAAGCGAGGGGTAATTGTGACCGCAAGCTGCTTTAAATGGCTGGATAAGGTCAGGTGTCGCCTGGGACGTAGAGGAAGGAGGTCTGCTGGTAGCTCGGCTGCGGGGCCCTGGTGGGTCCAGGCCGACTGACTGACTCACATGTACTCAAATTTCGCAGGGGGTGAAATTTGAGGTCATGTCCTGGGAGAGACGAAGAAGGATTGTGAGTCACCAAACCCGAAGGCGAGGAAAAGATGTGGAGGCAGCGGTCTCTGGCCTCTCCCAGCCCCCGGCGGGGGATGGGGACGCCCTGGGCAGTTGGACCTCAGTTGTCCCACGGCCCTTTCAGCCCTTAACCAACCCGGTAGGAGGCCGCCTGGAAGCAGGTAGCCTTTGAACTAGGGTTGGAACTGAGGCTCCTACCGGTTGTTGTGTCCTTGGGCAAGTCACTTAAGCTTTCTGCATGCTGCCTGATCTTCACTTGGCAACCGAAGGTAACAATAGTAGCTGATGAGAAGATTAAATAAACTCCGGTAGATGCTAACAGTGCCTGGCACTCAACAGGCATTCAATCAAGGCTGATTCTTCACCCACTCACCCCATCCGGCTGGGAAACTAGGCCCATTTCTAAAATTCTGTGAGCCTGAAACTGCTTTTGCAATGGCATGCTTTGTACCAAGAATAGAACACATGAGCGACTTGAAATGCAACCCCTATCGGGAAGACAAGGCCAGCCTACCAAGGCCCCTTAGGGCTGGGAGAGAGGGAGCAAGGGATGAAATGAGAGGAGGGACTTAGCCAAGAAGGGAAGTGGTGTTTGTTGCTATGTAAATTTTTCCCAACATATTTCAGGATTGTGACAAGGAAAAATGGGCTGGCTCAAGTTTTATGGAGCATGACCAAATAACAGCCTTTGAAGACTGATCAGCGCAGTACCAGAAATCACTGCATGAGATACATCTGTCAGAGACCCCTGAAACCCATTCCCCATTCTGAAGCTGTAGACATCACACAGTGTGGACAGAAATAGCTCTTTCAGGCCTGAATGTAGCCCCAGACCCTTTGTGTCTGCCTTTGAAAGAACTCACAGTCATGGTACATCAGAGTGAAGGAGAAGAAAGAATCTTTTGCCGTTGCTCTATTCATTCAGTTGTCGTGTTACCTTGAAAAATAAAAGGTTTCATCTCAGTGTTTATGTATTCCTCTGTATTCTCTTTCATCTTGGAAGAGAAAAACCCAGGCTTCAGTAGCAAACTCTCTTAGTGATGAACCCCATCGTCTTGACTCTGACTTACAACAGTTTGGACTTCCAAAAAAGAGCTTTAGATTTATCACTGGATAAGTATGTAAGGTAATGCATATGTTAACTAGCTTGGTTTAGCCATCCCACAATGTATACATGTATCAAAACATGGACCAGCGCAGTAGTTCATGCCTGTAATCCAACACTTTGGGAGACTCAGGTGGAGCCTCGGTGACATAGTGAGACCTCATCTCTACAGAAAATTTGAAAATTAGCCCGATGTGGTGGTGCATGCCTGTAGTCCCAGCTAGTGGCGAGGCTGAGGCAGGAGGGTGGTTTGAGCCCAGGAAGATGAGGCTTCAGCGAGCTGTGATTGCACCACTGCACTCCAGCCTGGGCCACAGAGCGAGACCCTGTTTGACAAATAAACATAAATTAATTAATAAAGCATGCTGTACATCATAAATAAAAAACAAATTTTGTCAATTAAAAATTAATAATTTAAAAAATAGGCCGGGCACGGTGGCTCAAGCCTGTAATCCCAGCACTTTGGGACGCCAACTTGGGAGGATCACCTGATGTCAGGAGTTCCAGACCAGCCTGGCCAATATGGGGAAACCCCATCTCTACTAAAAATACAAAAATTAGCCCAGTGTGGTGGCACATGCTTGTAATCTCAACTACTTGGGAAGCTGAGGCAAGAGAATCATTTGAACCCAGGAAGCAGAGGTTGCAGTGAGCCGAGATTGCACTATTGCACTCCAGCTTGGATGACAGAGTGAGACTCCGTCACAGAAAAAAAGAAAAAGATTTGTCACTAGTCTTGGGAGGGTGCATACACATACCTATGCACACATTTGGTTCTGATCCACAGTCTTCTGGTTCTTGTCTTTAAACAGTGCTGCTTGGTAGCCATACACGTGGCTGCATGCATGCTAGGGACATAGGCCCAGCCCAATACGGGTTTGCTTCTGCCTTTGTTTGCTGAGGGAGACTGCGATGTCTTGATAGGCCCTGAAAAGCATGGAATGGCTCCAGAGATCCAGGATGATTTCTCCAACTTGATTCAGAGCCACGAAAAGCAGCTGCTAGGAGTAGATTGCAGATGGGCTCACCATTGTGGAAATGGCTCTTTTCTCTCATCTCAGGAACATAGGTTCAGCCAACAGTTCTAGAAAAGGATGTCTATCTAGCTCAGGAATTCTAAAACACAACTGTGTCACAGAGGCTCAAAAAGAGGTGCAGACTGAGCCCAGGAAGAGGAGGAAGAGCGAAAGGACATGGGCATCTTCTCTGCAGTTCTGGCAGGCTTAAAGAATGATCTATTACCAGAAAGACTGAATCACAGACTGAGATGAAAAAAAAAAATGATACAGTATCATTTTCCAGGATGCAGAACTGTTTCTTAATTGTCTCTGGTTTCTGTTTCCTCCCCTCTGCTTGCAGCCTTGCCATATTCTGTTTAATCGTATTATTTCATTCTACAGTCATTTCTGGGGGAGGCCATTTTGGAGACAAAATGGACTTATTTTTGCCTTTAAGTTTAGTGGCCCATTGGATCGAGGATTTGGTGAGCTTTGGCCTGAGATATCTTGGCTTGAGATGTGGCTGTAAAGTGAATTTCCAAAACCATGGCAGTACCTTCTTAGAAAAAAGAGCAGGCCGGGCATGGTGGCTCATGCCTGTAATCCCAGCACTTTGGGAGGTTGAGGCAGGTGGATCACGAGGTCAAGAGATCAAGACCATCCTGGCCAACATGGTGAAACCCCGTCTCTACTAAAAATACAAAAAATTAGCTGGGTGTAGTGGCAGGTGCCTGTAGTCCCAGCTTCTCGGGAGGCTGAGGCAGGAGAATTGCTTGAACCCAGGAGGAGGAGGTTGCAGTGAGTCGAGATCGCGCCACTGCACTCCAGCCTGGGCGACAGAGTGAGACTCTGTCTCAAAAGGAAAAGAAAAAAAAAAAAGCGAGGGAGAGGGTATGCCCCAGTCACCTTCTGGGATGGCTAAAGCTGCAGGACTTGATTAAAGTAGAAGTGCTTCTAACTCAACTGAGGCCTCTGCAGGATTTCCTAACCTGAGAAAGTCCCTAAGGTATTCTGGGAGACAGCAGGAAGCAGCCATTGGAGCAGATAATGTGCTCTGTTTATTCTTTTTAGAGAAAAGTAGCAATTCACTCAGTTTGTCACTTTCGTTATTCTGTGTCCTTGGGGGATGGATCAGAGAAATGGGATTTGGAACCTCTGCTGCTGGGACTTGAATCCTGATTCCATCGTTCCTGGCCTTGTGACCTTGGGCAAGTACAGCACATCTCTGTGCCCTACTTTCTTCTGTAAAGTGCAGAGGACGGTGAAGTGCTTGTCTCATGGGCTCCTTTGAGTGGCAGATGAGTTCACAGATGCAAAGTCCATCGAACAGAGCCTGGCACATACCTAAGAATGTGTAATAAATGCTTGCCGTAGCAATGATTGGAGCCCATTTCAGAACCTTCCTGTAAGGTCCTCACTCATTTTCTAGCCCTCAGAAGTAGTGATCATGGGATTCAGGATTTTTAGAAAATACAGATTTTATTTTTTAAAGCTGTTTTAGGTCCGGACACCATGGCTCATGCCTGTAATCCCAGCACTTTGGGAGGCCAAAGTGGGAAGATCACTTGAAGCCAGGAGTTCGAGACCAGCCTGGCCAAATGTTGAAACCCCGTCTCCATGAAAAATGTAAAAATTAGCAGGACATGGTGATGTGCGCCTGTAATCCCAGCTACTCGGGAGGCTGAGGCAGAAGGATTGCTTAACCCTAGGAGGCGGTGGTTACAGTAAACTAAGATCCAAGATTGCACCACTGCACTCCAGCCTGGGCAACAAAGAAAAACTCTATCAATCAATAAATAAATAAAGCAGTTTTAGGTTTATATCAAAATTAAGTGAAAAGTACAGAGAATTCCTATACACACACTCTCCAACACATGCAGGATTTTTTTTTTTTTCTAGCAAAATCTCACCACCTGGTGCAAGAAACTTTTCCTTTGGAATATCATTACCAAAAATAAGGTTTGAGGATGGATTTAAGGTTTCTGAGACTAGACTTCCTCAGTGTAATCACTGTAAGGGAAATGGAAAGGATGAGGCCAAGAGAGTAACACTAAAAGCTGCAGGCTAGATGTTCATTAAGTATCCCTGCAGTCATGACATGGTACAGTCTGAAGGATCTGATGTTGTGTCTTTATTGTCACACACAGGGCAGTCTGCGTGCAGTCTAGGCAGGGGGTTCAAATGCCCTGTAACCAGGTCTACTGTCTGGCTTCTTATTGGTAACGGAGACAAAGTTTGTTTAGAGGCTTTAAGTCCCAGCATGCAAGAGTTCCATGAGGACAAACTATGATGATTTTCAAAAATTTGGTCCTTTTGTTATTAGGAAAGGCTTTCTGCTGGCCAGTGAAAACAATCATGGAAAATAAACTTGTCTGTGATTTGGGCTGCTTTTTTAAGCTATTATATGAGTTGTCCATAGTGAAATCATAAGATGAACAGTCTTGGCTTATGCCTGTTGTCCTAGCAAAATTTTAATAGTGCCCTCCCTCCTACCAGGTGACTCCAAATAGTCCCAATTTGGATGACACATTTTATGGTAATATTCATACTTACATATATAGGACCCAGCACTAAAAATGCTCATGAAACACACGCACACACACACATACACACATACATGCACACATGTACATGCACACATATACACACAGATGAAAAGGTGTTCTAGTCTTGTAATCAGATACATGCAGAGTGTCTGACAGGTGTCTGGCTAACGATGACTTCTTCTTAGTTACCGTGCATTCCTCTTCCTGAGGTCATCTTTAATTGCAGCAATAAAAATTGAGTCCTTCATGCTATTAATTGCAAAGGAGTCAATAAAACTTGTGCATTAAATAAGCACATCATATACCCTTTCCTACATAATTTTATGTTATTGAGCTATTTTAAAACAATTTCTGAAGAAGTCAAAAGCCAGCATAAAAGAACAACAGCAAAAAAAAAAACAAAAAAAAACGGCCACGCACAGTGGCTCACGCCTATAATCCCAGCACTTTGGGAGGCCCAGGCAGGCAGGTCACTTGAGATCAGGAGTTTGAGACCAGCCTGGCTAACATGGCGAAACCCCATATCTACTAAAAATACAAAAATTAGCCCAGCATGGTGGCAACCGCCTGTAGTTCCAGCTACTCAGGAGACTGAGGCAGGAGAATGGCTTGAACTCAGGAGGCAGAGGTTGCAGTGAGCTGAGATCATGTCACTGAACTCCAGCCTGAGTGACAGAGCAAGACTCTGTCTCAAAAAGAAAAAAAAAAAAAAAAATTTCCATCTTTCCAGAGACCCCTATTTTTTCATATATTTAATTTACAAGACAGTAAACATTTTTTACTGAGCAAGACGTCTAATACTAGAAAGAGTTTGAGACTCTATACTGTAACTTCCTCTACTACTTTTCCCTTAGTATTTTTGCCCCCACCTTGAGTGAATTCCTACAGTCTTAGTTAATGGCATCATCTC
Organism: Plecturocebus donacophilus; assembly: GCA_004027715.1. Taxonomy (NCBI): domain Eukaryota; kingdom Metazoa; phylum Chordata; class Mammalia; order Primates; family Pitheciidae; genus Plecturocebus; species Plecturocebus donacophilus. The sequence goes on along the minus strand of PVKP010018758.1, from coordinate 19,271 downwards.
AGCCCCTTGGGTATTTGGATATCCTTGCATAGTTGCAGAGCAAACATCCCCAACTCCAGGATCTGCAAACCACATTGATAATTTTCACCCTATCTCTGTACTCTCTGCTTTATTATTTACTTAATTATTTCCTTGAATTGACTCAACTTTTAAAATTAAATACCTTATTCAGTCCCATCCCAAACCAGTGGTTCTCAACTGGGGGCAGTTTCGTTCCCAAGGGGACACTTGACAATGTCCGTGGTTGTCACAACCGCAGGGGTGCTGTTGACATCTCGTGGGTAGAGGCTGGAGATGCTAACCACCCTCCAGTGCCCAGGACAGCCTCACAACAAAGAATTATCCCAAATGTCAATAGAGGTTGAGAAACCCTGTGGACCAAAGCAATAGTATCTGTGGTATTGCAGGCTTGAAGTGTGATTATAGTTATTCTAATGACATTAAAATCATTTCATAAGAATTACATTTTATTATTCATTTTTATTCATTTATTTTTTGAGACAGAGTCTTGCCCTGTCGCCCAGGCTGGAGTATAGTGGCACGATCTTGGCTTACTGCAACCTCCACCTAAGCCTCCCGAGTAGTTGGTATTACAGGTATGCACCACTACACTTGGTTAATTTTGTGTGGGTGTTTTTTAGTGGAGATGAAGTTTCACCATGTTGGCCAGGCTGGTCTTGAACTCTTGACCTCAAGTGATCCGCCTGCCTCGACCTCCCAAAGTGCTGGGATTATAGGCTTGAGCCACTGCACTTGGCCAACTATTACATTTTTAAATGTTCTTCCATTTGCTACTCTACAATTATCTCTTATACCATCCACAATGCAGACATGGCATTTAAGTTAAATGAGATTCAAGATATTTGTATGCCAATGTTCATGGTAGCATTATTCATAATAGCCAAAAGAAGGAAACAACCCAAATGTCCATTGATGGTTGAATGGATAAATAAAATTGGTAAGTACAAATAATGGAATACTATTCAGCTTTCAAAAGAGATGAAATTGGCCATTGTAGTGGCTCGTGTTTGTAATCCCAGCATTTTGGGAGGCAGAGGCAAGAAGATTGCTTGAGCCCAAGAGTTCAAGACCAGCCTGAGCCACACAGTGAGACCCTGTCTCTACAAAAAAGTTAAAAAATTAGCTGGGCACGGTGGCATGCTCCTGTAGTCTCAGCTACTTGGGAGGCTGAGGTAGGAGGATCGCTTGAGCCCAGGAGGTCAGGTTGCAGTGAACTGTGATTGTGTCACTGTACTCCAGCCAGTGTGACAGATTGAGACCCTGTCTCCAAAAAAAAAAAAAAAAAAAAAAAAAAAATCAGATACATGCTGCAATATGGATGATACTTGAAGACATTATGTAAAGTAAAATTAGCCAATCACAAGAAGACAAATACTGCATGATTCCACTTATGTGAGGTGCCTACAAGAGTCAAATTCAGTTTGGGTGTGGTAGCTCACACCTGTAATCCCAACTACTCAGGAGGCTGACGCAGGAAGATCACTTGAATCTGGGAGTGGGAGGCTGCAGTGAGTTGAGATTGTGCCACTGCACTCCAGCCTGGGCAACAGGGTGAGACTATATCTCAAAAAAAAAAAAAAAAGTCTCGTTTTCTCTTTACCTTATCTCTTTATTAAGTTGTCGGCCTGCTATGGTGCCACATCCAGCTGTTAGCCTCCACCAACTGCTGGCTGATTGTTTGACAGTGCCCTGAAGGCATAAATTGCTCCTGTCTTGTACATTAAATTTGGGCCCCATTGCAAGGGTAATGTTTCAGGACAGTCTTTGAGGCTTAGTCTAACACCAAGAGGGCTCTTAGCTGATGCTTTCCCTGGTTCTCTCCAGGACACTTCTAGCTGGTCTACAGTTCAGCTTGTTTCTTGAATGGAGTTCCCAGGCTCCTCTTAATTGCTTACCAACGAAATCTTCATTGTTTTTGAGAGTGCCCTCTTGAATGTTCTCACACTGTATTTCACATAAAGCGTTCTCTTGGGGAAAATGTCAGAGGCCTCTGTATCTACAGCTTGCCTCTCCCCTTGGGCAAAACCTCTGCACCACTGCTCCGGAGCTCAGGGAACTCAGGGGGAGATAGTGGCCCCCTTGCTCAGGATGACAATCCTGTTTTATGAGCACAGCGCTGGACAGGGTAGTAGCTTTTGGTCTTCTGGGCTTGCCTTTCCTGCATAGAATCTTTTCCCCATGAGCAAGTTGAGGCCAGGGTAACACAGGCTCCAGTATTCTCAGCCTGCCATGGCCGAGGCAGAGTTTCTGTCCTATGGGTGGGGGCTAGGTTGTAGGAAGTGAGCCTCAGATTTATCAGCCAGTCTTGCCCAAAGTAGAGCTTTTGCAGCCTGGAGCTGGAGGGCATGAGAAACGCTGGCAGCCTGCCCCTTCCAAGGAGATACAGTAGCCCTCAACTGAGAGCTGGGGGAAGAGGTAACCTGTGTTCTTGGCTTCACCTGCTTAGAGTAAATTTTCCATCATGCTGAGCTGGGAGGAGAAGGGAGGAAGTTCTTTGTGGTACAAAGGTTATTGACTCTCACTATTCTTACTGAAACTTAGAACATTTTCTTGAATAAAGGTTTATTAATTTGCTGCATCCCCTTTAAACAATTTCCAAGGATTTAAATGGCTGTGGCTTTGATCTTAAGCAATTTCCAGTGCTTATGGTCATTTCACTGGGAGCTCCTCATGCCGCCATTAGGAAGTCATGGAAACTAAAACGTGTCTGAGACAGAATTCAATCCATGTAGAGGTTTGTTTTGCCAAAGTTGAGGACACTTCTGGGAGAAAGAGACACAAGTTACAGGAGGATCTGTGGCCTGCTTTTTCCATAAAGGGTTTTGAGGACTTTAGAGAGGAAAGAGCAGGCAGGAGGGGAAAGAGGAAAGGAAAAATAGAAGAAAGGGTAAACAATGAGACGAGATTACTCTCTTGTGAGGCTTTGATTAGCACTTGCTGAACGTACATTTTACATGTGAAAGGGGTGGGTAGAGGAACAGTCAATTATGTTAGTTTTCTTGCTCAGTAAATCTACATTTTACATAAAATAAACACAGAGTAGAGGAAGAAATTTAACGTGCATTTGTCTGGGGTGGGCAGAGGAAAGATTTCTAGTCTGGCCTTTGTCCCACGTCTGTGAAGATGTTAATCTACATCGTCAGGCAGGCACAGTGACTCATGTCTGTAATCCCAGCACTTTGGGGGGCCAAGACGGGTGGATCGCTTGAGGTCAGGAGTTCCAGACCAGCCTGGGAAACACGGTAAAACCCTGTCTCTACTAAAAAATACAAAAAATTAGCCAGGCATGGTGGCAGGCACCTGGAATCTCAGTTACTCAAGAGGCTGAGGCAGGAGAAGTGCTTGAATCCAGGAGGCTGAGGTTGTAGTGAGCCAAGATCACGCCACTGCACTCCAGCCTGGATGACAAGACTCTGTCTCAAAAAAAAAAAAAAAGTCTACATTGTCAGAGTGAGATTCAACAGAACTGTGTTTTAGGGTTAGTTTATAAGGAGGATATGTATTCTGAAAGATTTGGGGCCCACAAGAAATTTCCTTGTGAGGAACTGTGAGGGAGGTAAGTGGCCACCTGGGGAGATAAGTGGCCTTCCATGATCACATACTCATTCCTAAGTACGTACCCAGAGGAAAACATGGACAATAACATTTATAATAGTGCCATTTGTAATGGCCTAAGGTTGTAAACTGTCCAAATGTCCAAATGCAACAAACTGTTTAGGAACAAAAGGAAGGCAGTTTTTGTGTGACTCAGTTTCCCATCTTAACTTTTCCCTTTGGCATAGTGACTTTGGGGTCCCAAGGTTTTATTTTCCTGTCACAGTTATATGCCCTATCATGATGATTTATTATAAAGCCATATTTAGTAAAATTAATCTGGAGGCAATGTTCAGAGAAAATTAGAAATAGGAGAGGTTGCAGCCATGTAGAAGAGGTTATTGCATTAGTTTCAGTATAAATTGTTAAGGGCCTGAACTAGACAGTGGCAGTAAAAAGAAAAGAAGATTATTAGTGATGTGAACAGAAGAACAGAAGAAGATTAGTCATGTGAGCATGGATTCTTCAGTACTTCCCCACAGATTAAATATGGGGTACAAGGAAGAGAGAAGGGTCAGAGATGATCCCAAGGTGATTCTAATAAGGGAAAGAAAGGAAAATCTGCTTTCAATCTGTTCAGGTTTTGGCAACACATATATTCATTGGTAACACATATATTCAAGGGAAAGGGAAAACAGGACATTATTACTAGAAAGGGAGGATTGGTGAGTAGGGGAGAGGCTGAGTTTTGTAGACAAGGGCATTTGGAGTCAAAGTTCCTGGGTAACATGTTACAAAAGCTGTCCACAGTACAAGCCAATGGAAGTCGTAATCATAGACAAGTTTCAGACAGATAGAAGCAGACCAAGTTAACTTGAACTTGGGAGAATGAAACTTGGCAGGAGGAGAAAGACAGCGAAGGAGATTGAGAAGTTACCACTATAAAGGGAGGAAGGACTGATAGCTAACATTTATCAAACCCTTACTAACTGCCAAGCACAATTCTAAGAGTTTTCATTTTTTTTTATATTTAATCCTCCCAATAACTCCACAGGGTGAATATGATTATGTCTATTTTACAGATGAAGAAACTGAGGCCAGAGAGGTAAAATAATGTGCTTGAGGTCACACAAGTGATAGGAAGTAAAGCCAAAATGAAAACGTTGGCAATCATGAGCATGCATAATTCTCATTCCTAAGTATGTACCCAAAGAAACACACGGACTATTACATTCATGATAGCGCCATTTGTAATAGCTTAAGTTTGTAAATAGCCCAAATGTCCATCAACACTAGAATGGATAAACAGATTGTGGTACATTCATATTCAATGGAATATCATGCAGCATTGGGAACAAACAAATCATCACAATAAGCACACCGCCAGCATAAAGGTGAGTGAAAGAAGCCAGTCATACAAGAAATGTGTGGTATGATTCTATCATGTAAAGTTCAAAAAGAAGTAACACACGGCTATGGTGTCAAAAAGTCATCTGACCTACATGGGGTAGTAGAGACTGGGAGAGGGCCTGAGAGGGGATTCTTGGGTGCCAGTGATGTCCTGTTCCTGAGCTGGGTGGTATTACACAGGTGTGATCACTTATGAAAACTCATCACGTTGCTCACTTATGATTCATGCACTTATCTGTGTGTAGGTAATAAACAAAAAGTACTAAAAACAAGAAAGCAAAATACAACTAGGCCATCCGATTTGAGGATCCACCCTCTTAACCACAGAGTGATCCAGCAAGCAAGGTTCTTTTCTCCTCTTCCACAAAGAAAAACATGGAAGGGGATCTTATAAAATTATAAGTTTTTAAAAAATTGAAGAGATTGATTGACCAATGCAATGCATGGATCTTATTAGCATCCAAATGAAAACAAACCGTAGCTGGGTGCGGTGGCTCATGCCTGTAATCCCAACACTTTGGAAGGCTGTGACAAGTGGATCACTTGAGCCCAGGAGTTTGAGGCCAGCCTGGGCAACATGAGATTCCATCTCTACAAAAATACAAAAATTAGCTGGGCATGGTGGCACATACCTGTAGTCCCAGCTACTTGGGAGGCTGAGGTGGGAAGATCACCTGAGCCATGGAGGTCAAGGCTGTAATGGGCCATGATCACGCCACTGCACTCCAGCCTGGGTGACAGAGTGAGATCCTGTCTTAAAAAGACATCAAACCAAACCAAACAAAAATTGTCAAAGACAATAACAAATAATTGGGGAATGAATATGAATTATATTATGATTATGTTTTATAAAAAGTCCTTCTATTTCAGAGATACATATTGACATATTGCTGGATGAAACAATAGAATGTCTGGCATTTGCTCCGGAAGAATGAGGATGTGAGTGTTGAGATGAAAGATTGGCCGTGGACTGGTCATTGTTGAAGGTGAATGATGTCTACCTGGACTTCACTGCACTATTCTACTTGTCTATGTGTTTTGAGTATTTTGTGAAATAAGTAGTTTTTGCAAAAGAGAAGAAAACTAACGTTCAGTGTGTTAGCCAAGGAACGGATCCCCATGGCTCCATATTTTATATTTGGATTTCCTTTGAGAAAGAGAGCAAGCACATGGGTCACGGGACTCAAGGAGAAAGGGGACCTGCAGGTAGAGTGTGAGTTTGCAATGCCCACTCCTGTGGTTTTCTCTCTGCCCTCACTGCTCCACTGGAATGCTTCTGGCAAAGGCCACTGTGACCCCACTGCTCATCTGGTAGTTGGCTTTCAGCCCTTCTTTACTTGACATCTTGGTAGCCTTGGACTCGGGTGGCCAGGCCCCCTGCTTGGGAAGCCCCTCTGGTGTTCCTTTGTCCATTTCATAGTCTGCTCCATGGACTCTTCTTCCAGTGCCCGACTCTTCAGTTCCAGGCCTGTCCTCAGCCTGCTGCTCTTCTTCCTCATACCCTCTTCCCCAGTGGTTCCGTCCTCTCCAGAGCTGTCTTTCTAAACTGCAGTTCTCACCAACTGATCCCCTTGTGAGGACCCAGGAATACCTGCCCATTGCCCAGCTGATAACTTTCAAACTCTTCCTGGAGGTACAGGAGGCCCTTCAGCATGCTTTTGTGCCTCCACTTCCTTTCCAACCTTCCCTCTCCAGCCTTTCCTCCTCCTCCTCCTCCCCTTCACACCCTCTGAGTCAGCCAGTGACATTATCAACACTTCTGGAATGCACCAGGGTGTTCCTTGCTCCCATACCTTTGACTCCATCTGGACTCCTCACCCCATGCACTTCCCTATCTGGAAAACCCTACTTATCCTTTGAGAATCTGCTGCAAGGTCACTCCATCCATAAAGGCTTTCCTCATCTTCCTGTGGAGTTCATTCATCCATTCAACCATTCATTCATAATGGATGTATATGCAAAGCCCTATGACAAGGCTGAGTGCTGAGGGCAAGAACTCACATAATTCACACTTTACCTTATAGTTCCTATCTCAGGTATTGCCTTGCTTGCATGATAGCTGCACCCAAGCCTACCTCTCGAGGCCAAGGAGGGTGATTTACTCCTCTTTGCACCCAAGTGGTAGTAGGCACTTGAACACCTTTGTTCGATTGAATTGAAAGAGAATAATTATCGAGAAAAGGCCTCTGGGTTTGGCCATTCAAACGCTTTTGATAAACTTTGGGAGTCTATGTACTAAAGTTTAGGGTCGTGATGAAGAGAATGAGGCTTTTTCTCCTGAGGGTTAAGGAGAAGCTAGGAGTTGATACCGTTGTAGGCCACTTGCTTGAGAAATGTTAGTAGTGATCTGAGGCAGGAAACAGGATGACAGCAAGATTGAGTGACGGGGGAGTTCAGCATATCTTAAAAGACAGACAGGGAAGAGCCAGTGGAAGTAGACCTAAGATGCTGGTGAGAGGCAATCTTGCAGAAACAAAATGGCAAAGAAGCTAGGTTCTTTTCTTGCTGGAGGCAGGCTGGAGACAGGTCAACCTTGTACAGGCCCGGGGACAGCTCTTCCTCTACACGGAAGGGGAGGATAGAAAGTGGAGAAGTCATAGCAGCCACTTGGAGTGCCTGCCTTAGGCCAGACCCTTTTATTTCTACTACACTTAATCCTCAGAGTCTTCATTTTCAGATAAGGAGGACGGCTCAGAGTGTTTCAGTGGTTTTCCACCTGACTACACATTAGAATCCCCTGAGGAATTTGTTAAACCAGTGCACCTGGGTCTCATCCCAGTTTTCCTTACTTAATTTGATCTGGGAAAGAACACTGGCATTTGGATTGTTTAAGTCCTTCAGATGACTTTTTTTCCCCCCTAGACACAGTTTCACTCTTGTTGCCCAGGCTAGAGTGCAGTGGTGCGATCTTGGCCCACCGTGACCTCCACCTCCCCAGGTCAAGAGATTCTCCTGCCTCAGCCTCCCAAGTAGTTGGGACTGCAGGCACCCACCACATCCAGCTAATTTTTTTTTTGTATTTTTAGTAGAGACAGGATTTCCCCATGTAGGCCAGGCTGGTCTTGAACTCCTAACCTCAGGTGATCCACCTGCCTCGCCTCCCAAAGTGCTGGGATTACAGGCAGGAACCACCATGTCCTGCCCAGGTGACTCTTACGTACAGAGTGGAGAATCAGTGTAAGAAATCTATCAGAGGTGACACGCTTACTGGGATGGAATTTAACTCAGGTCTGCCAATCCCAAAGCCCGTTCTCTTTCTCTGAGCACTGTGGTTCTGAGTGTGAGTCCCAGAGCAGCAGCGTGAGTGCACGTCCTCATACTGAGGGCAAGAAGAGGCAGAGCTTGTCAGACATCAATAAGACCTGGATGAATGAATGAACACCAAAGATACACTGCAGAGCTGCCTCCGTCAGCTTAGGCTAACTTATACTGAGTAACAAATGACCTCCCAGGAAACATCTGGGAGCTTTTCTAACAAAAAGAGTAGGGCTCATCTACTAAGTAAAAGACTCCGGGGTGGGGCCCAGCAATGCAGTTTAATAAGCCCTCCAGGCAGTTCAAGTTTGAGACTCACCGCTCTGAAGTCCTGTTACTCAGTATGATCCGCAGACGTGTAGCATCCACACCATGAGGTTAGGAATGCAGAACCTCAGGCCCCCCCAGATCTGCTGAATCAGAATCCGCGTTTGACAAGATCCTGAGATGCTTCACATGGTCAGAGTTTGAGAAGCAGTGCCTTAGGCCACTTGTTTCCAGATCTTGCTGATGATTAGAATTAACAAACTTTTTAAAAGAAAACTACAGATTCCCTGTAATCCCAGCACTTTGGAAGGCCAAGGTGGGCAGATCACCTGAGGTCAGGAGTTGGAGACCAGCCTGGCCAACATGGTGAATCCCCGTCTCTACTAAAAATACAGAAAAATTAGCCAGGCTTGGTGGCAGGTGACTATAATCCCAGCTACTAGGGAGGCTGAGGCAGGGGAATTGCATGAACCTGGGAGGTGGAGGTTGCAATGAGCTGAGATCCCACCATTGCACTCCAGCCTGGGCGACAAGAGTGAGACTCTATGTCTCAAAAACAAAGAAACAAAACAAAAAAACCCCACAGATTCCCCAGATATTCCACACAAGTCTCTAACTATTCAGGTCTGAGTTCACACTTAAGTCCCTTTTTAAAAGCTCCCCATAAATCTGATGATAGATTTTTAGGGATCACTCCACTCCACAATGCTGCTCTCTGTAGAAGTGGGAATTTTCTGGGTATATTGTGTGTCCCGGGCCCCTCAGAAAGTGCTTTCCTCACAACTAGGGTTGCTAGATTTAGCAAATGAAAATACAGAATGCCTAGTTAAATCTGAATTTCAGATAAAACAGCAAATACTTTTTCAGTATAAGTATGTCTCAAATATTGTGTGGGCTATACTTATTGAAATTATTTTAAGTAGTAAAAACTGGTTTAGCAAACTTACTAGTTAAAAATTAAATTTTGTAAATATGATCGATTTAAATTTAGGGAAAATTTCTAAAATTATGTATTGTTTATCTGAATTTCAAAATGAGCTGGGCATTCTGGTTTCATTTGGCAGCCCTACTCACAAAAGTACTGAAGTTTCAAGGAGAAGTTTGGCATAACCATACTGAGGGCAAGAAGAGGCACAGCTTGTCAGACATCAGTAAGAACTAAATGAATGAATCAATACCAAAGATACCCTGCAGAGCTGCCTCCCTCAGCTTAGGCTAAGTTATACTGAGTAACAAATAACCTCAACTCAGTGGCTAAATAAACCCCAAACTTAACCTTTCCTTCCCTTCTTCCCTTCTTTCTTTCTTCTCTTCCCTCCTCCCTTCCTTCCCCCTCCTCCTTTCCTCCCCTTCCTCCTCCTCCCTCCTCTCCTCTCTTCTCCTCTCCTTTTCTTTCCTTTTTTGAGACTGAGTCTTGCTCTGTCACCCAGGCTGGAGAGCAGTGGCGCAACCTCAGCTCACTACAAACTCTGCCTCCTAGGTTCAAGTGATTCTCATGGCTCAGCTTCCCAAGTAGCTAGGACTATAGGCACCCCACAACACACCGGGCTAATTTTTGTATTTTTAGTAGAGATGGGCTTTCCCCATGTTGGCCAGGCTGGCCTTAAAATCCTTACCTTAAGTGATCTGCCCGCCTCAGCCTCCCAATGCGCTGGGATTACAGGCATGAGCCACTGCACAGGCTCAAACATTTGTTTATTTGCATCACATATCCAGAGAGGTCAGTCAGCTATCTCCTCTTCATTCTGTGACCAAGGCTCATAGGAGATTTCTAACTAAGACATTTTTGTTCTCCTGGAGAAGGAAAAAAATAAAAGTGGGACATGACTCTTAAAGCTTGGGTGGCCAACTCTCCCAGTTTGCCCAGGACTGATGGTTTCCTGGGACACAACACCTTAGTGTTAAAACCGGAATAGTCTTCGTCTTTGGCAAACTGAGGTTGGTCACCCTACAATATAACTTCTATTGAAAGTGACACTCACCACTTCCACTGGCCAAAAATGTCATATGACCAAGTTTGTCATCAATGGAGTGAACATTATAATCGTCCACTATTAAGGAACCCTGTAGGGTAAACATACCCAATAGCAGTAACGTAAGCATACCCTTAGAATGACCCTGAAAGGCAGACTCACCTGAGTGTTCTGAGCTAGAGAATCTGGGAGTGGCCAACCCGGAGATGCCTTCCTGTCTATGAGGAACATGTGAGCTCCACCCCACTCCCTCCCTGTCCCGTGGAATGCGGGCTTTATAGAGGGATGGAGGCCATTTGTTTTAGGTTAAATGCAGGTTACCAGGTGAAGGTTGTTAAGGGGAGGGTGCTCAGTGAAAATGCTATATCAACTGCATGCTCTTTCCAAGTGGTTGTGTTTTTCCTGCTCAGTCTGCTGCTGCTGGAAACTCTCCCCTGTATGCCCCTAATAAAAGCCCATGTCTTTTTCTTTTTTTGAGCCGGAGTTTCACTCTTGTTTCCCAGAGTGAAACAAGATCTGGAATGCAATGCCACGATCTTGGCTCATTGCAACCTCCACCTCCTGGACTCAAGCGGTTCTCCTGCCTTAGCCTCCTGAGTAGCTGGGATTGTAGGTGCTCACCACCACACCCGGCTACTTTTTTGTATTTTTAGTAGAGACGGGGTTTCACCATGTTGGCCAACCTGGCCTCGAACTGCTGACCTCAGGTGATCTACCCGCTCAGCCTCCCAAAGTCCTGGGATTATAGGTGTGAGCCACCGCACCTGGCCAAAACCCCATGTCTTATTTGCTACCTTTGGGTCTCTTCTTTGGCCTCTTGAACCTGGTGCCTTCCCTATGGAGGTTAATTGGGGTTCAGCATGACAGACCCGTAGAAAGGAGCAAGGAGTATTTAATAATGCAGTCTATCACAGAGAGCAAGTGGGGGCACACTCTGGGAAGGCACATGCCCTCATTCGGAGGAAAATAGAAAAGGAAAGCCCTTCCAGATGGCAGAGCCAAGAGCCATGAAGGAGAATGGCCTGAGGAACCTCCCTTCCCCCAGGGGCAGGACTAAGACCTAATCTAGAAATATTTCCTCCCTGCAGGATAGGGAGCCCCTTATGATGTCAGCCCTAGGGAATTTCAAGATGTCCATAGATTCATGATTACCATGTCTCTCATTCTTTCCTTTCTAAATAATGTTAGAAATGCAGAACCCCAGCCTTCCCCCAGATCTGTCAAGTATTGATTGAGATTACCCCATCCCTGTTCTTCCTTTGCCCATAGAGGGTGTGGAGGAATGAGAACTAGACTTCTTAGTTCTGGATCTCCAGACCAAGAGGAAACCACATCCAGACCCAATGTAGGAAATCCCATGAGATCTTGGACCTCATATCTGATGTCGTGGTTAGATGAGAATTGGAGTTGTCTCCTGTGAGAACGTGTGAGTTTATTTTGCAGAAAAGAAGGAAACAAATATATGTGACTAAGGGGGAATACTGAGGTAGGTTGTATTAGGGAAGCAAATATTTTGTGACATGAGGGATACTACTGTAGCTTGTGATACTATTTCAAAATATTTGTTGCTCCTCTAGGTGCATTCCTTCCTGGTTCCTTGCTACATGGGGATTATATTTGTAACCCATTGACCTTAGGCTTAGCCATGTGACTTGCTTTGGCCAACAGAATGGGAGTAGAATGAACGCATCACTTCTGAGCAGGAGTTTGAAGAAAAAGCACACGGCTCATCATGTCTCTTTTCCTTCTGCCTGGAGACTAGTGATGTTCCAGATAGAGCCTGCTCCTTCACCCTGAATCCCAGAGCGGGGTTATACCCAATCCACAACATCTGTATAGTATGAGTAAGAAATAACTGCAGTTATAAGCCACTGAGATTTTGGTGATGTTTGTTACCACAACACAACCAAGCCTATCCTTTCTTCCTGATACAAGAGTAAACAGCCCGACGTGGTGGCTCACACCTGTAATCCCAGCACTTTGGGAGGCTGATACGGGTGTATCACTTGAGGCCAGGAGTTCAAGACCAGCCTCACCAACACATTTATTTAACCTGTCTCTGCTAAAAATTCAAAAATTAGCCAGGCATGGTGGCATGCACCTGTAATCCCAACTACTCAGGAGGCAGAGGCAGAAGAATCGCTTGTACCTGGGAGGTGGAGGTTGCAGTGAGCTGAGATTGTGCCACCGCACTCCAGCCTGGGTGACAAAGCAAGGCTCCATCTCAAAAAAAAAAAAAAAAAGGTAAATGAACAAGGTCACAGGATAATGCAACTGCGTGATTCCATTTTTACGAAGTTTGCAAGCAGCCAGAACTAAACAATATATTTTTTAAGAAAAAACCTGGAGTGGCAAAATTATAAAGAAAGCAAAAACATGAGTAACACAAAACTCAGGAGAGTGGTTACTTTTGATTGAAGGTCAGAAAAACACAGTGGGAGAGTTCTAAACTATTAATGTTATATTGACACTCTTGTGTGTGAATTCTACAACATAAAGAAAAAGATCATGCCTGTAATCCCAGCTACTTGGAATGCTGAGGTGGGAGAATCATTTGAGGCCAGGAGTTTGAGACCAGCCTGGGCAAAATAGTGAGACCCTATCTCTTGAAAAAAATATTTAATTAGCCGACGTGAGTGCATGCCTGTAGTTCCAGCTGCTCTAGAGACGGAGACAGGAGGATTGGTTGTGAGCCCAGGAGTTTGAGGCTGCAGTGAGCTATGATTGTGACACTATACTCCAGCCTGGACAACAGAGAGAGATCCTGACTCTTAAAAAAAGAAAGAAAGAAAGAAAAAAAGAGCTTGTCAGACTGTGTTTTCCAAGTGGACAAACCAGTATCTCCTGTCCACATACTGTTCTAGAAGCTTGCCTACTCCCTCGTGACTTAAACCTGGGAAAACTCTGTAACCTTGACCAACATCATATTGTTGGAAATAGATGTGCGGTGTCACAAAGAAAAATTAGCACTGAGACAAAGGATCTTTCAGCAAAGCAATTTTTACTTCCTGGACTGCAGGAAGGGTACCCTCGTTAACCATTGTGCCATGAGAGTTCAATGAGTAAAGGAAAACAGATACATTTATTCATTTACGCATTTGGATTCGTCTCTACTGCTGTGTCTGATCTCCGCTGGCTGGAGTCAGACCTCACAATCCAAACTAAAACCTGACTGGCTAACAACTTAAAACTTTTCTAAACAGGTAAAAGCAATGGAGAGCTGGGACATGCCTGTGAGCACGTCCAGCAGAGATATCTTGGTTAAAGTACAAGGACATAGAATATGCTATGTGCCTGTAAGCGTGGCATGTAGCTACACAGGATAGGGCTTAACAAAGGGTTATTAGCACTCTTATGATTTATTCTTTAACAAGAAAGGAAACTATACAAAGGAAGTTTTCTACTTCCCACACTATGGTGCCATATGGTGCTCTGTGACTTCTGGGGCCAGGTCATAAGAATGCCGTGCACTTGTGCTTTGCTTTCTCAGGACACCTTCCCTTGGACCCCAGCTACCAGCTCGTCTGACAAAGCCCAACTAGCCTATGTGGAGAGAACACATGAAGGGATCACATGTAGGTGTTTGGGCTGACAGCCCAGCTGAGGTTCCAGCCAAACCACCAGATGTGGGTGAGGACGCCTCCAGATGACTCCAGCCCCCAATTGTTGAGTCGTTCTCAGCTTTCAAGTCTTTCCAGCGAAGGTTCCAGACATCAGGGAGCAGAGGCTAGCCACCCCTGCTAGTTACTGTCTAATTTCCTGACTAAAAGACCCCGTATGCAAAATAAAATGGTTGTTTTATGCTACTTAGATTGAGGGTGGTTTGTTAGGTAGCAGTACATAACTGAAATCATTTATACATGCATACAGAGTTTGTGTGTGTATATGTGTGTGTGCATGTGTGTAAGTATAAAAATCTCTCCCTCGGGTCCTATAAAATTAACATCAGATGGTTAGTTGCCCACAGAATGCCCTGCAGGAGACCCTGAGTGTGAGAAGACCTGTAGGGGAGGAAAACAGAAAAAGACTGAAGTCTAGGGCTTTGGTCTTGGAAAAATAAATTCTAACTTCTTCTATGGTAAAGAAGAGGAAGGTGATTCAGTGTTTGTGGCCAGAGAGTCCCACTAGGCCATTTCTTTCATATGATCATTCACTGATTTATTGAAGAATTAGTTCATTCATTAAACAGTGGCAGACCATCTACAGGCATCAGGCTGTTAGTGGAGAGCCCGATGTGTCATGGTCCCTAGCTCAAGGTTTGGACCCTCAGAGCCTGGAAAGGAAAGATGGAAAACAAGTGAATAGAGTTCACTCCACAGAGTGTCCAGATAGAAGCAGGCAGGAGGGGCTGTGGAACACCAGCCAGGTCTCTAGGAAGACATCTGGGGCCCCACCGTCAATTCACATCTTTCTCAACCCTATGGAAGTGGAGCAGAAAGAGCTGTGACTCTCAAGACCCGCTGCCACTTGCTTATTCAGAGCCCACACTCCCTCAGCATGGTGACCTCACAAGGATGCAGCCACGTTTTCCAAACTTCGTGGCATCTGGAGGAAGGATGACTAACACGGCCAGGCAGGGTGGCTCACGCCTGTAATCCCAGCACTTTGGGAGGCCGAGGCAGGCGGATCACCTGAGATAGGGAGTTCAAGACCAGCCTGGCCAACATGGAGAAACCCTGTTGGTTAGTGTTTCTATTTAGTTCTTAGTCTCTACTAAAAACACAAAAAATTAGCCAGGCGTGATGGTGCATGCCTGTAATCCCAGCTACTCGGGAGGCTGAGACAGGAGAATCGCTTGAACCCAGGAGTCGGAAGTTGCGGCGAGTCGAGATTGTGCCACTGCACTCCAGCCTGGGCAACAAGAGGGAAACACTGTCTCAAAAAAAAAAAAAAAAAGGAAAAGAAAAGAAAAGAAAGGATGACCAACACAGCCAGGCTGTATCACCTGGTGATCGGGGGTCAGCTGCAGACACCAAAGGGAACTGTTTCACCACAGCCTGGCTCGGGCTCTTGGCTGGCCCATGGCTCTCTTGGCCTGCTGCAAGGGGCACCCTTTACTGAAAAGGCATCTTGCTCAGCTCAGGTTTCTGCCCAGCCCTCCTGCTGTGGCTTTGGCTGGAAAGACCCCCAGCACCTCCTGTTTACTTGTGTGTGCAGGCAGCAGTGTTTCTCCAAGCCTCAGTGTGGGAAGTAGAAAAGTTCCTTTCTAAAGTTTCCTTTCTTGTTAAAGAATAAATCTTAAGTGTGCTAGTAACTCTTTGCTAAGCCCTATCCTATGGAGCTGTTAGACATGCCATGCTTACAGGCATGTAGTACATTCTACATCCTTGTACTTTAACCAAGATATCTGTGCTGGACGTGCTCACAGGCATGTCCCAGCTCTCCACTGCTTTTACCTGTTTAGAAAAGTTTTAAGTTGTTAGCCAGTCAGGTTTTAGTTTAGATTGTGAAGTCTGGCTCCAGCCAACGGAGATCAGACACAGCAGTAAGGATGACTCCAAATGTGTAAGAAATACATTTGTGTGTTTCCCTTTGTTCATTGTACTCTTGTGGCAAAATGGCTAGTGAGAGTACCATTCCTGCAGTCCAAGAAGTAAAAATTGCTTTGCTGAAAAATCCTTTGTCTCAGTGCTGATTTTTCTTTGGGGCACTAAGCATCTATTTCCAACAACGATTGAACCTGAGTTTCCTTATGTGCAAAAGTAATAAAATGTACTCTTCAGATAATGCATGTAAAGTGTCAGGAACATAGCAGGTATAGGGTAAATGGTTGCCAATACCAGGATATAGCCTCAGATTCCATTCTCTGCAATTACCAAGGAAGCTTTCCTTTTCCATGGGATCCTGCATTGGGGCAGAAGCAAGCAGGGTGCTGTCATTTCTATATCGTGGGGGGCTTCTGGAAGGAAGGAGTTAGCACATGCTTGAGGAGAACCAAAGCTAGAGTCTGCATAGACATGAGGGTGAAGCAAAGGGGGAAAGCTAAAACTTCTCTGGAAAATTGTGGAAATGCCTATATTCATTTGGGATAGAAGGGATCTTAATTATGCTGCATTTAATTGAATGCCTCCTTAATGTGCATTTAAACAATGTCGTTTCTAAGATCATGGTTTGTTCGTAGGAAGGGAGTGTTTGAGTATTAATTTTATCCAAGAGCCATCTACAGATAGTCAGAAAAAAAAAAAAAAAAAGAGGCCATCAGGTGGAAGAGAATATCACACACCAGAGGGCAGGACCTCCAAAGTGGTGAGACTGGGGATGCCCAAGTCTACCCTGGACAATTCTGTTGAAGCCCCCTAACATAGTGTTATTCTAGACCCTTCATTAACATTTCTGGAAAATGATTCTAAATGGATTTGCCATAATCGGTGGACGGGAGTAGAGGCAGAGGTGGAGGAGTATTCTAAACTGATACCAGCCTCGTAGGAAGGAGGAGGTGGAGAATCACACCAGTGATGGAAGAGGGGCTCTCTGAGCTGGAAAGAGCTGGATGTGTTGAGTGTGTAAAGGAAGGCCAGGATCCAAGATGCCCACAGCTCCTGTGTGTTTTCTTTTACCCAGTAGACTTATATTCAGGCTCTGGAGTTTTGGGGAGAAGTATATATACTCACATAATAAAATTACAGAGAAAAGCATGAGAATGGTTAACACAAAGATCAGGACAGAGATCCCTCTGGGTGAATGAGAGGACCACGAGATGGGCGGGGCATGCAGGCTCTGGGGATGCTCTGTTTCTTCAGCTGGGAGTAGGATACAGACTGTTCATTTTGTTATTATTCTTGCGGCTTTACATATACATTATATCCTCTCCTGTCTGATATATTTCTCAATAAAAGTTGGAAAATTTGTTCATCACTGATAACTTTATTAAGCAAAAAACTATAAATAATCAAATGTTCACTGTTAGCAATCTAGTTAAAAAACTTATAGAATATTGGTTAAACAGTATACCAAATAGTCATTAAAATAATGTAATTATAGTTTGTTGCCATGAAATGCTGTCTAGAATATATTAAGTGGAAAAAGCAGCCTAAAGAACTATTTGTACCAAGTGTCCATCAACAGATGAATATAAGAATACATTGTTAAATATATTAATACATACAATGGACTATTATTCAGTCTTAAAAAGAAAGGAAATTCTGACACATGCCATAGCATAAATGAAGCTTAAAGGCATTATGCTAAAGAAGCCAGACATGAGAGGGCAAATACTGTATGATTCTACTCACATGAGGTAACTAAAGTCACCAAATTGTGCAGAGACAAAAAGTAGAATAGTGGTTGTCGGGGCTAGGGGAGGGGTAATGGGGGTTCTTATTTAATGCAGGGGTCCTCAACCCCTGGGCCATGGACTGGCACCTGTCTGTGACCTGTTAGGAACCAGCCACACAGCAGAAGGTGGGTTCAGAGGCGGCAGAGATGGAACAGTTTATGTCGAAAACATCCCCTCCACCCTACCCTGTTCCTGAAAAAATTGTCTTTCACGAAAAAGGCTGGGGACCGCTGATTTGAAGGGTACAGAGTTTCAGATGGAGAAGATGAGAAGGTTTCTGGAAGTCAGTTGTGGAGATGGATGTACAAATGTAAATGGACTTAGTGCCACAGGACCATACACCTAAAAATGCATAAAATGGTAAATTTGGGGCCAGGTGCGGCGGCTCATGCCTATAATCCCAGCACTCTCAGAGGCTGAGGTGGGCGGATCACCTGAGGTTGAGAGTTTGAGACCAACCTGACCAACATGGAGAAACCCCATCTCTACTAAAACTACAAAAATTGTCCAGGCATAGTGGCGCATACCTGTAATCCCAGCTACTTAGGAGGCTGAGGCTGGAGAGTCGCTTGAACCAGGAGGTAGAGGTTGAGGTGAGCTGAGATCGCATCACTGCATTCCAGCCTGGCGCCTAGTGACAAAGTGATACTCTGTCTCAAAAAAAAAAAAAAAAAGAGGAGAGAGATCCAAGATGGCTGATTAGCAACAGCTCAGGAATGTAGCTCCCAGTGAAAGTGCAGAGAACGAGTGGATGCCGCACTTTCTGACGAATTTTTGTTGCCCACAGACCGGGAGATTCCCGGCAGAGGAGCCACACGGGTCGCCAGCGCGACTCTTTTGGCCGGCGCGGCTGTTTTGCCAGTGCCCCCGCGAGGTGCTTCTCAGTGCGGAGTATACGGACGGACGGGCTCGGCTGGTCCCATCCCCACAAGGAGAACAGCAATTGGAAGCGCTGAGGACTGAGAGTTTCACAGCAAGCACAGTGAACCCGGGAAGGTCCGGCTCTGTGGGGAAGGGGCGTCCGCCAAAGGAAAACTAAGAAACAGAAAAACTTCATCACTGGGCGGAGAGAGATCCGGGATGGCTGCGTAGCAGCAGCTCAGGATTGTAGCTCCCAGTGAAAGTGCAGAGAGCGAGTGGATGCTGCAATTGCAGACAAATTTTTGATGCCCACAGAATGGGAGATTCCCGGCGAAGGAGCCACACGGGTCGCCAGCGCGACTCTTTTGGCCGCCGCAGCGCTTCTCGGTGAGGAGTGTACGGGACTGGATGCCCTTTTGGTCGGGCTTGGCCGGTCCCATCCCCACAAGGAGAACAGCAATTGGAAGCGCTGAGGACCGAGAACAAGCACAGCTGAACCCGGGAAGGCCCAGCTCTGTGGGGAAGGGGCGCCCCCCGAAGGAAAACTAAGAAACAGAAAAAACTTCATCACCAACAAGCCGGACGTCCACTCAGAGACCCAATCTGAAAGTCGGCAATTACAAAGACAACAGGTGGATAAATCCACAAAGATGGGAAGAAACCAGTGCAAAAAG
>PVKP010018757.1:0-43664 GCA_004027715.1 Plecturocebus donacophilus | reverse complement strand
GAGGGAATGGGGAGAGGAAGCAGGAAGAGAAAAAGAAGGGGAGAGAGAAGGAGGAAGGACAAAAGAGAGGCAGGGAGAGGACAGAAGAAGAGAGAGAGGGAGAAGAGGATGGGAGGGGGAGAAAGGAGGAAGGGAGGTGGGGAGAGAACCTCACAGGACCCTGGATTCTGGAGACCAGTAAGTCCAACACACTGCTTGGAGGCAGAGAGCTCTGGCGGCTTGCTCACTCCGTGGCTCAGAGGCTCACTCACGATTCAGAACTAGATCAGATCTGAATTTCACTACAGCCCTATAGGTTGTGCTCCCCAGTGGCTTGTTTGGCCCTGAAATGAGAATTAGTTGTGCCTCCTAGGATCATGCACTGGCTAGAGGAGGAGAAAGGGACCTGCCAGGGCGGGTATCGGAAAGCTGAGGGAAAGGAGCTAGAGGTGAAAGCACACTCACGAAGTGCTCTGAGTGGAATCCTTGGTGTCTGGGAGGACTCCAAGAAAAATCAAGCCAGAAAAAAACATGCGTCCTCCTGCACTTGCCCTGCACAGAGCAGGAACCCACATCAGTGGACCCTGCCATCTGCAAACCGCCAGAGGCCAGAGATTCACACACATTCATTTTCTGCCCATTTCTAAGATCAGAAAAGTGAGGTCCTGAGAGGTTCAGCAACTTTCTCCAAGGCCTGTGGGTGAGTGTGAAAGCCAGATCTTTAAGAGAGGTGAGAGCCACGTGTGGAAGGAACTCAGACTAGGGGAAAGCTGAAAGCAGAATCGGACAGAGTGCCCTGCTGTTGGGTGACCTTCTTCGATGCTGTCTGGGATTTCAGGGGGGCAAGTTTGAATCGCAGTATTTGAACTGTGTTAAAGAGAGGGTTCAAATGGCCTGTGAAACATGAAGGCATCACATTTCAAATCCTACTGCTTGGCTGGGCAATCGAGGGTGAAATTTTAATACAAACTTAGTATAATCACCACACACTCATGAAGAAAAGAGCATCCAGTGTCATCAGGGAGGGGCAGCTTAAGGCATCCACAAACCTCCCTTTTGTGATATAAGCCAACCCCATGGAGCAGGACTTTCATAAGTGTTGGAGCCTCAAAGGAGAGAAGGATCACGTGGCTCCTTCAACATGGAGCAGGACACGGCCACTGAAAGCTCCCTGCAAACACAGAGGCCCGCCAGGGTTGGAGGGCACTGTGCCTTCTGATCTAACCTGACTCCCCAGTAAGAATTTTGGATGCTTCACCCTCGCCTTGGATGTATGACCTCAACACAGTCAGGAAAGGTCCCTCACCCACCATTAGACAAAAGTCACTAAGTGTGATCCTCTTGGATATTTGGGCAAATCTACTTGGTTCAAAAACTTCACAGCTTCTTCTCAACATCTTGTGCCACGTGATAGTCCAGGTGGCTCTAGGACCAATCACATGACCACGAAGCCTGACTCAGCCAATACTTTCCCTCCCTGAATGACATCCTAGGCACATGGAGTCCGCCTTCCCCAATGGGGCCTGGGCACAGAGTTTGCGCCTCCCTCCATGAGGCCCAGGCAGAGTCTGCCCTTCTCCCTCATCTGTTGTCGTCACCCTCAGGTGGCCACACTAACTGTACCTACCTCATAGAGCTATGGTGGTCTTTAAATGACGTGGATATGTAAATCCAGAACAGTACCTGTCTCTTAGGGGAGCGATGCCAGTTTTGGAGTTTTTGTATTACTATTGTAATCATTTAGGAATAGTGGCCCTGGGTTTGAATAATAGAATCTAAAATCTTGGACAACTTAGATCAGGTTTGCTGTTGAGCTTATTTCCTGGGATATGTTTACTTTCTTTTCATCTACAAGTGTTTTGTTGCTGTGTTAGCTTGATTACATGGAGGCCACAAGAGATTATTTTAGGCCCTAACGTCTGAATCCAGAATCTTTTAAAGCTTCCGGTTTCTCCAGAATGTAAACGTTTCTTGAAAGTATGGGGGAAGATTTCAGAAATAGGAAAAAATTCTAAAGCTACATACAGCCCCAACCAGTCGACTAGAAATGGCTAAAAAACTGATTGAGTCCTTTTTAAGGACTCAAGGACAGGCTCATAAAAAATCCTGCATGCCCAAGTGGTATTTGCAGCCCAGTGTCACCCAGAATGGAGACTAGCAGTGAAGAAAAATGTTCAGGCTTGTCTGCAAAATTTAACAGGGCAGAGGTGGGGAAATTCAGAGTATTCTTCCCAAAGTTGGCCACGTGGCTCCATGTGGGGATGACACCTACACACAGCCTCACTAAGCCCTGTCGAAGGGGATAAAGTCAGGTGATTACCGTGAACAGGGCTGGGTGACATCAGGTTTGACTGTTTTGTGTGATATTGAGCAAGTCAGTGAAGCGATCAGTCAGAACTCTGATTTGAGTGGCCAGCTCCGTTGTGTTTTCTGCCTGGAGAGAGATGTGGGCATCCTCATCCTTTGCACTGGAGTTTTGGGAAGGACGGGTCTGTGTCCACTGCAGGTGAGGAGCAGTCATTACTGACGTGAAGCAGAAAAAGTGGTCAGGCAGCTGGAAAGAGCCAGGGCAGATGCAGGAGATTAGCAAGAGGCATGGTGGAGGTCAAGATGGAGATGGACAACTGGGCCGGCGCAACCCAGAGGAAGGGCTCACACCAGGCAGGGCAAGCCAGGAGCTGCCGAGGCAGCCCGAAAGAGCTGGGCAAAGGCAGAGTCAGCGGCGAGAGCGGCTGTGGCTTGCAAACAACTGGAAGCTCAAGCCACAGACAAGGGAGAAGCTGAGGTCAAGGGCTGATGCAGCACCATGGACAGCTCTCCCGGGCACAGCTGCTTCAAGCAGTGTGTTAAGAAGGATGCTGAGGCTGAGACTGAGCGGAGAAGGCAAGATTGCTGTGAGTGACTAAAGATGCCTGCCGTGGACATGTGAGAGCATGTGGTGGAAGGTTTGCAGTATGCTGGCCTGTCCTGATGTAGGCTGAGTCTTGATCCACCAGAAGGCTTTCTGCACATTAGCCAGTTTGCATGGTGAAGATTTGGGTCTCAGAATTCTCCTCTATGCTTATGGTTCTTACCATCAACTTGTTTCCTTGGTAACCCAGTCCTGCTGTCTTGATCATGGCTTCCTGGGGTCAGGAGAGTTTTATGAGAGCTGGATTTTTGGCTGGAGACCTCACCTCACTTTTCCTGGCAAATGACCTTTAGAGGTGGCTCCAGGTATTGCTTCCTGGACCTGAGTAACCACGACACCCTCTCTAATCCCAGAGCTCAATGGTAGACACCTGGGGTATAATTTTGGGCAACGTTGTGTCTTATACAGTTCTAGGGACTAGAGATCAGTGTAGGCCCATGACTCACCACGTAGAAATGTCATCCCGTAAACACCTTCTATGACCTCTGAGACCCTGCATGGGTACCCCTACCATGGGCATGCAGCCTAGGGCATGTTCTGCATGTCAAGTGTTTTTCTGAACCACAGCCATGGTATTTTTGGGTCCAGCACACATCACAGGACGACTTCTGTGCAGCAATAATGTGACACAAACACATTCAGAGTGGTCTGTTGCTGGGGAAGGTGTATCTCCTTGGCTCTGAAACACTCCCAGTCTTTCAGCCTCTGAAAACATTTATAAGCAGGATGTGAATGATTATCCACCATTTCTAAAAAGATTCTTTCTCCTCTTCTCCAACAGTTGCCACTATCAATCCTGATGGAAACTTTTCCACCCCAGGCTAGGGCCCTCACTTTCCTTTCCTGCCATCATCTTGTTCTTAGCCCACAGCAGCCAAAGACAGATGATTTTCTGGGCCATCTCAACTAAACACAGTGACAGGAAAACTGGATTTTTTTGAGGACCCATTCCTTCAACACTTATCTATAACAGTATACTCTGGAGAAACTAACCCTATTCTTAAGGGCGGAGGACTCACTGCCAGCAACTGGGATGTTGCATAGGTCAGTGTGTGCCTTCAGTCTGTCCTGCCCTTGAGTCATTTCTTCACCATTAACTATCTGATTAATTGGAAGTGCTCAAGACTTTCGGCTTGTAGCTGGGAAAGTAGTTACTAAATGTTCATGCTTAGATGCTATTGACAAAATGTATAACATCTCCTAGGACTTTGGATTCCAAAGAGGAACTTGTTGAAAACTAAATGACTGACAGTAAGTATTCCAGTTCAATGGGACTTGGAGGTAATAAGGTTCCCTTCCTCCTGTCCAATTACATATATAGAGGCTACAGTCATACTCTGTGGATTTGGACACTCCAAGCATCCTGTTCACTGGGCATCTCCACTGTCTGAGCCCCTGGTCAGGGCTCACTCTTTCATCCAATAATCTTTTTTTAAATTGTACTTTAGGTTCTGGGATACATGTGCAGATCGTGCAGGATTGTTGCATAGGTACACACATGGCGATGTGGTTTGCTGCCTCCATCCCCCTGTCACCTACATCTGGCATTTCTCCCCATGTTATCACTCCCTGATCTCCCCATCACCCCACTGCCCCTCCCTTGGCCCCCCACAACAGACCCCAGTGTGTGATGCTCCCCTCCCTGTGTCCCTGTGTTCTCATTGTTCAACACCCGCCTATGAGTGAAAACATGCAGTGTTTTATTTTCTGTTCTTGTGTCAGTTTGCTGAGAATGACGGTTTCCAAATTCATCCATGTCCCTACAAAGGACACGAACTCATCATTTTTTCTGGCTGCATAGTATTCCATGGTGTATATGTGCCACATTTTCCCTGTCCAGTCTATCATCGATGGGCATTTGGGTTGGTTCCAGGTCTTTGCTATTGTAAACAGTTCAGCAATGAACATACGTGTGCATGTGTCTTTATAATAGAACAATTTATAATCCTTTGGATATATACCCAGTAATGGGATTGCTGGGTCAAATGGAATTTCTATTTCTAGGTCCTTGAGGAATCGCCACACTGTCTTCCACAATGGTTGAACTAGTTTACACTCCCACCAACAGTATAAAAGTGTTCCTATTTCTCCACATCCTCTACTGCATCTGTTGTCTCCAGATTTTTTAATGATCGCCATTCTAACTGGCGTGAGGTGGTATCTCAATGTGGTTTTGATTTGCATTTCTCTAATGACCAGTGATGATGAGCATTTTTTCATATGTTTGTTGGCCTCATATATGTCTTCTTTTGAAAAGCATCTGTTCATATCCTTCTCCCACTTTTGGATGGGTTTTTTTTTTCTTGTAAATCTGTTTTAGTTCTTTGTAGATTCTGGATATTAGCTGTTTGCCAGATGGGTAGATTGCAAAATTTTTTTCCCATTCTGTTGGTTGCCAGTTCACTCTAATGACTGTTTTCTTTGCTGTGTAGAAGCTCTGGAGTTTAATTATATCTCATTTGTCTATTTTGGCCTTTGTTGCCAATGCTTTTGGTGTTTTAGTCATGAAGTCCTTGCCTATGCCTATGTCCTGAATGGTTTTGCCTAGGTTTTCTGCTAGGGTTTTTATGGTGTTAGGTCTTATGTTTAAGTCTTTAATCCATCTGGAGTTAATTTTAGTGTAAGGTGTCAGGAAGGGGTCCAGTCTCTGCTTTCTGCACATGGCTAGCCAGTTTTCCCAACACCGTTCATTAAACAGGGAATCCTTTCCCCATTGCTTGTTTTTGTCAGGCTTGTCAAATATTAGATGGTTGTAGACGTGTGGTGTTGCTTCCAAGGCCTCTGTTCTGTTCCATTGATCAATATCTCTGTTTTAGTACCAGTACCATGCTGTTTTGATTACTGTACCTTTGTAGTATAATTTGAAATCAGATAATATGATGCCTCTGGCTTTGTTCTTTTTGCTTAGGATTGTTTTGGCTATGTGGGCTCTCTTTTGGTTCCATGTGAAGTTTAAGGTGTTTTTTTTCCAGATCTGTGAAGAAAGTCATTGGTAGCTTGCTGGGGATAGCATTGAATCTATAAATTACTTTGGGCGGTATGGCCATTTTCACGATATTGATCCTAACCATAGCATGGAATGTTTCTCCATTTGTTTGTGTCCTCTCTTATTTCCTTGAGCAGTGGTTTGTAGTTCTCCTTGAAGAGGTCTTTTATATCCTTTGTTAGTTGTATTCCTAAGTATTTTATTCTCTTTGCAGCGATTGTGAGTGGGAGTTCACTCATGATTTGGCTCTCTGTTAGTCTGTTATTGATGTATAGAAATGCTTGTGATTTCTGCACATTTATTTTGTATCCTGAGACTTTGCTGAAGTTGCTTATCAGTTTAAGGGAATTTTGGGCTGAGATGCTGGGGTCTTCTAAATATACAATCATGTCGTCTGCAAATAGAGACAATTTGACTTCCTCTTTTCCTAATTAAATACCCTTTATTTTATTTATTATTATTATTATTATTTTGCCTAATTGCTCTGGCTAGAACTTCCAATACTATATTCAATAGGGGTGGTGAGATAGGGCATCCTTGTCTAGTGCCAGATTTCAAAGGGAATGCTTCCAGTTTTTGCCCATTCAGTATGATATTGGCTATAGGTTTGTCAAAAATAGCTTTTATTATTTTGGGATACGTTCCTTCAATACCTGGTTTATTGAGGGTTTTTAGCATAAAGGGCTGTTGAATTTTGTTGAATGTCTTCTCTACATCTATTGAGATAATCGTGGTTTTTGTGTTTGTTTCTGTTTAGTGGTGGATTACATTTATAGATTTGTGTATGTTGAACCAGCCATGCATCCCCGGAATGAAGCCTACTTGATCATGATGGATAAGCTTTTTGATGTGCCGTTGCAATCAGTTTGCCAGTATTTTATTGAAGATTTTTGTATCTATGTTCATAACGGATATTGGCCTGAAGTGTTCTTTTTTTTGTGTTGAGTCTCTGCCAGATTTTGGTATCAGGATGATGTTGGTCTCATAAAATGATTTGGGAAGGATTCCCTCTTTTGGGATTGTTTGGAATAGTTTAAGAAGGAATTGTACCAGCTCCTCTTTGTACTTCTGGTAGAATTTGGCTGTGACCCCGTCTGGACCTGGACATTTTTTGGTTGGTAGGCTATTAATTGCTGCCTCAACTTTAGCCCTTGTTATTGGGCTGTTCAAGGTTTCAACTTCTTCCTAGTTTAGGCTTGGAAGGGTGCAAGTATCCAAGAATTTATCCATTTCTTCCAGGATTACTGGATTATGTGCAGAGAGTTGTTTGTAATAATCTCTGATGGTAGTTTGTATTTCTGTGGAATCAGTGCTGATAGCACCTTTTTTGTTTTTTATTGCATCTATACGATTCTTCTCCCCTTTCTTTTTTATTAATCTGGCTATTGTCTATTTTGTTGATCTTTTCAAAAAACCAGCTCCTGGATTTATTGATTTTTTGAAGGATTTTTAGTGTCTCTATCTCCTTCAGTTCTCCTCTGATCTTAGTTATTTCTTGTCTTCTGCTAGCTTTTGAGGTTTTTTGATCTTGCTCCTCTAGCTCTTTCAATTTTGATGATAGGGTGCTGATTTTAGGTCTTTCCTCACTTCTCTGGTGGGCATTTATTGCTATAAATTTCCCTCTAGACACTGCTTTA
The DNA here is from genome assembly GCA_004027715.1 of Plecturocebus donacophilus. Lineage (NCBI taxonomy): Eukaryota > Metazoa > Chordata > Mammalia > Primates > Pitheciidae > Plecturocebus > Plecturocebus donacophilus. The sequence continues at coordinate 36,151 of PVKP010018757.1, read as the reverse complement.
AATGTGTCCCAGAGATTCTGGTATGTTGTGTCTTTGTTCTCATTGGTTTCAAAGAACATCTTTATTTCTGCTTTCATGTAATTGTTTATCCAGTTGACATTCAGGAGCCAATTGCTCAGTTTCCATGAAGCTGTGCAGTTCTGAGTTAGTTTCTTATTTCTGAGTTATAATTTGATTGCCCTGTGGTCTGATAGACTGTTTGTTATGATTTCCATTCTTTTGCATTTGCTAAGAAGTGATTTACTTCCAATTACGTGGTCAATTTTAGAGTAGGTGCCATGTGGTGGTGAGAAGAATGTATATTCTGTGGATTTGGGGTGGAAATTTCTGTAGATGTCTATTAGGTCCTCTTGGTCCAGATCTGAGTTCAACTCCTGGATATCCTTGTGAATTTTCTGTCCTGTTGATATGTCTAATATTGACAGTGGAGTGTTAAAGTCTCCCACTATTATTGTGTGGGAGTCTAAGTCTCTTTGTAGGTCATTAAGAACTTGCTTTATGTACCTGGGTGCTCCTGTATTGGGTGTGTATATATTTAGGATCTTTAGTTCTTCTACATGCACTGATTGTTTTACCATTATGTTATTCCCTTCTTTGACTCTTTTGATATTTGTTGTTTGAAAGTCTATTTTATCAACTCTTGCTTTTTTTTTTTTTTGCTCTCCATTTACTTGGTAAATCTTCCTTCATCTCTTTATTTTTAGCCTATGTGTGTCCTTGCACATGAGATGGGTTTCCTGAATACAGCACACCAACGGGTTTTGACTTTTTATCCAATTTGTCAGTCTGTGTCTTTTGATTGCGGCATTTAGCCCATTTACATTTAAGGTTAATATTGTTATGTGTGAATTTGATCCTGCCATTTTGATGCTAGCTGGATGTTTTGCCCATTAGTTGACACATAGTCTTCATTGTGTGGATGGCCTTTTCATGCAATAATCTTAAAACTCCACTGAGGCAGATACCATCATCATTATTTTTCAGATAAAATAAGTGCATCCAAGTGGAATTAAATGACTTCTGCAGTCACACAGCTACTGGGTGCAAAATTAGAGCTCACACTCAGATTTCTGATGCAAACATAGGTGATGACTCTTTCTTGCAATAATAGTAGCTATGGACTCTTACCCAGAGCTACTCCAGTGCAGGTCCACATGCCCTGTCCTGTACCCCATCTTTCTCCCCAGCTCTCCCTGTCCTCCACAGGGAAGACTGGCAGGAGTTAAACTTTCATCCTTTCTAATCCCCAATTCCTGGCACACTCCAAGCCCTTGGTACATATTTGCTGAATAAAAAGATACTAGAACATGGTCAGCACACATGTTCCTCAAGCTACTGTAACAAATTGCTACAAATCTGATGACTTAAAGAAACAGAAGTTTATTCTCTAAGTGTCCTGGAGACCAGAAGTCCAAAATCAGTTTCACTGCCTCAAAATCAAGGCGCTATCAGGGCTGTGCTCTCCCTGGAGGATCTAAGGGAAAATCTGTTCTGTTAAAAGAAAAATTTCAGACAAATAAAATTTCACAGAGTTTAATTGAGCAAAGAGTGATTCTCTAATCAGGCAGCCTGTAAAACAAGAAGAGATTGTGAGTAATGCTTGGAATGGCCACATGGTTAAATAATATCTGTGAAAAGAAAAAAAAACGGGAGGTACAGAAAACAAAAATGAAGTACAGAAAAAATAGCTGGATTTATTACAACTGTGTTTGCCTAATTTAACACGGTTTGAATAGTTGGTAGCCTGTGATTGGCAGAGACTTGGCTACTGTGATTGGCAGAGACTTGGCTGCTGTGATTGCCTGAGACTTGACTGCTGTGATTGGATGAGGCTTGGCTGCTGTGATTGCCTGGGACTTGGCTGCTGTGATTGGATGAGGCTTGGCTGCTGTGATTGCCTGGGACTTGGCTGCTGTGATTGCCTGAGACTTGGCTGCTGTGATTGGATGAGGCTTGGCTGCTGTGATTGCCTGAGGCTTGGCTGCTGTGATTGGCTGAGACTAGCTACTTGTTACAAGAACAGGTTGCCGTTTGTTTACATATCCAGTTAGGTGACAATTAACTGTGTATAGGATAATCTTTTGGCTGAACTTAAATATGTGAGGATGCAGCTTTAGGGGAAACTTAATGTCACAGTTTTTTGCCTCTTCCAGCTTCTGGCAGCTGTCAGCATCCCTTAGCTTGTGGCCACATCACTCCATTCTCTGCCTTTATGATCACATGGCCTCTTTCTCTCTGTCATTAGGATATCTGTGACTGAATTGAGAGCCCTCATAAATAATCAAGGATAATCTCTCATCTCAAAATCCTAAATCACATCCACAAAGACTTTGCCATGTAAGGTGATACCAGTTTAGGGTGTAGACACCTTGGAAGGACCTCATTATGGCACACATCATTCCAACCTTTAGACACATCAGTTTGAGGCTGGGAATGCTGGCTTAGTGCCTTTCATTTCACGAGTGAGATCAGCGTTCACACTGGAAGACACTGACTGAGAATCACACCTTTCAGAGGGAGGAGCTGCCTTCAAGTCAACCACCCGGGCCTTCAATGAAGCAGCAAACCCACCCCCATGAATCTGTTCAGAGTCTCTTCACCACCTCCTGCCTGGATGCCCCCTTATCCACCAGTGGGAATAATGCAAATGCCTGTCTCCTGGCTTTTCTGTAAGGATTGTGTGATAGGACCCATGTGAAGTGCCTGGAATATGTTTAGAAGTCCTAGAACATTAGCCACAGTCACTGCTCTTCTTGTTGGCTAAGTTCCCTTGGAACTTAAAGCTCTATGAGATGAATCCATGCTTTTCAAAAACTTCCTAATTACTCACTAATTACTTAGCAGTATCCCTGGCAGGCCAATGGCTCAGAAGTGAGTGAAAATAAAAGGCAAATGAAACATCCTTTGTAGTCAAATTTATCCTTTGATGACCTTGGATTTGCTCTGACAAAGCCACTTGGTCATGTGAGATGCTTTCCTCCTAGCTGGGAGCCAAGTAGGTGGAAGACAGGACAGGAAGTCTGTTTCAGTGCTCCTAAGTGACCAAGAGTAAATGTCTTGAACATTAGTGCACTCGAGAAAAGGCTTGATTCTCCCCGTTTGCCCTGAGATATGAGGTGTTCATTGTTTCCCCTCTGTAGGCCAAAGTTGGAATGTTCTTCCTTAATGGCCTGGCTCAGAGCAAATCTGACACATTAGTCGTTAGTTAATAGTAAATAACTAAAAGATAATGGAAGCCTTCACTATTGATATTTAAATCCCTCCCACCTGCAATCCGCAGTTCTCACTCTGTGCCATTTGGAATGGTGGTGAGAAGGTCCTTCAAATGTTTCTGGCATGGCTGGACCAAGAAGAGGCCTCCTGTGCAGCCATTTGCCAGTACAGTTGTCATGGACCCATTTCAGCCCTCACTTTCAAAACCATCATGGTGGCCACATGGCATAGCCATAACCCCATTTGCCGTAGCCAATGCAATGTGGACAGAAGTAGTTGAAGCAGAGATATTGAATGCACCTATGCCGGTGGGATTAGCCTCTAGGCTCCTGCCATTATGTGAGAAGCATGCCCTCAGGGTGGGTCCCCAAGAAGAGCAGACCCAAACCCACCCACCTGCAGCCTGTAGAGGAGAATGGCTGAAGCCAGCCAAACTCAGCCAAGAAAAGCAGCACTTCTGAGCTGGGTCTCAGAAAGAGAAGTGAATGCTGCTGTAGTCACTGAGGTGTTGATGTCCTTGGTTATACAGCAAAACACAATTAGCAGACAGTCTCTCTCCCTCTGGTCTGTGGCTGCATGAGAAGAGGCCTCACACCTACCCAACAGGTACCAGGACCAGAGTGGAAACTGAAATAGTCATCAAAGACAGCACTGAGAGAGAAGGGTTTAGATTAGACTCTCCTTTCCTTAAATGAATCCCATGAGCCTGTGACAGGCAGTCCTAACAGAGCTGATAAGTGAGAGCTGAAAGTCTCATCAAGGCCTGATTGATGGCATGGGATCAGCTGTAGCTATTTCTGTGACTTCATATTGCAGATCTCAGGCAGAGATGCTTGATTCAGCCACATGGGTTCAGACACCCATGTGACCCCAAATCAGACCTGTGATACCCATTTCTCCTTCCAGCTCTGTCTCTGAAGTGGGCTCAAAGTTGGGTAATAGAGTAGTCTTAGTTGTAAGGTGTGCTCAGACTCATGCAAGCTGTCTGGGAGAGGAGACCGTGCCAGGAAGAGTCACACCAGGGCAAAGGACATGGACGGGCTATTGGAGAACATCCTAAATTTGGGTTGACGTTATGGTGGGCGATCATTATGATAGGCATAAGATACAGTAGCGGTGTTTTGTCAGACCCAGTACTTTCAGACTGGTGGGTGGAATTGCCTGGTCCAGGAAGGGACAAGAGGGCAGGTGTGGCTGACCGCGGAGCAGTCTTCAGTGTGGACAGCTGGAGAGTTGGATGCTGGGTGGAGGTGGATGAAAAAAGAGGAAACCTAGTTCCATTTTCTGAGAAAGGGAGTTTTAAAGCTTGTCAGGAATAACAAAGGAGGCACGGCCCAAACTCAAAGGCCAGAAGTTCAGCAAGAAACAGGGGTTCCAGGAGAAGCCCAGGAAATACACAGGGTAAGCCATGGGGCTAAGAGGAGAATGTGGCTGCAGGACACTGTTGGGCCCAAGATGGCATGGAGCTGTCTGGCCCAGGCACATCCATAACCCCCAGGCCAAGTTGTTTCTCATCAACCCCTGGGGATGTAGAACAAGCACATCTGAGTGTCAGAGAAGGGCAGATAGGGCTCAGGTTGAACAGGCAGGTGTTGGCCCACATTGGCCCCATAGAAGGCTTGATTCAAGTTTCAGTGCCCACGGTGGGCTGGAGTATGCACAGACCTTTCTGATTCAGCAGAACTGCTGGCCCGGTGTCTCTCCCCACTTTTGCTAGTATCCCCTTCTGCCCTTTCTTGGCCTCCTTCATAGCACTTGCCATGCTTAACAATTCTACACTTATCCAAGAGGGGAATCCTATCTGTTTTGGTTGATATTTCAGCCCCAGGGCCTGACACGTGGCCTGGCTCAGAATAAGCTCTTGAGAAATGTTAGTACAGTAAAAAACAATGAAAATAAAAAAAGAATGAAGGAAGACGAGTCAAGGCAGATCAACCAGGATGTCTGTGTCCCTCAAGTTAGTGACATTTGACAAACAACTTGGTCTGTTCCTTCCCTTTGTCTGCAGGCCTGGAGGCACAATGCCTGGGCCTGAGCTGGGGGCTGCATTCCATTGCTGCTTCTTCCTGGCACAACCTATAATTGTTCTAACCCAGCAGAGTTTCCGTGTTTGCATTTGTTTTAATGGGAGTAGTAACAACAACTTCACAGTGCAATAAATAAATAATGGATATAAAGAGAGGTGCTTGTCACGAGGCCAGATAAGTAAATACTTGCTGGTTCTTCCTTCCTCTTGCACTTTGTCAAGGTTTAGTTTCTTTCTTGAAAGTAACAGAATTCAACTTTAAGTAAACTTAAACAGCAGAGGGAATTTATAGGTAGAGTCCCGGGGCATGCCATGGAGTCCAGGGAGCTCTGGAAAGCCAGGCTCAGGAGGGAGCTTGAGCTGCTGGAGCATCAGGGACTCCTACGCCTTCTTCACTTAAGTGTGGTCATGACTTGTATTTGGTTTTACCAAGGAGAATACTGACTGGTGTCTTGAGACAGGTGTATGCCCCCTCTTGGTCCGATCATGGTCAAGGGAGCAGGGTCTGTTAGAATGAACAGAGAATGGAGGCCAGAAGCACCTCTTTCATAGGAGAAGTTGGTTATGCTCAAAGAACAGGGGGAGGACATAAACAAGTGGTCTGTTTCAGTTATGCCTTTTTGTGTCAGTTCTTCAATGACACTGTCCTGGAATCACCTAGCTGGTGACATTAGTTATCTCCCTAGCAGCAGCTTACTCTTCACTCTGGGCACTTAATGCCATTGCTTGTAATCTGGTATCATGTATGTATCTGTTCTTCTTCTCCCCATCCCTCTGTGTCCCTCAAATGTAGGGGCCTTGTCTGATTATCCCCTTGTGTCTCTATGAAAAGCAAAGTGACCAGCACATAATGGGCTCGATGGCCGTGTGTGCTTGGCTTAGTGAGTGGTCATATGCAGACAGGAATAGAGGATTAAATCCTCCAAGAGAAACCTAAAGAAACCCTACCCCTTAGTGTTTTACAACCCTGACCACTGGAGCTCCTGGCGTTAAAGATAACTAATCTATTCATTCATCTTTTTCATACAAGGTGGGATCTCATGCCTACTATGTGCCAGGCACTGCCAGGCCAGGATCTTGCTTCCTTGATCTACAGACTAAGATCTAGTCTCAAAGGGGTATTCTTCAGGAGATAGATCCCACACATTGGATATGGCAATTGAATACAACTCCCTTTCTATTCCCCCCAGTAATTGAATAAGTATTTCTTACTTAACTATGGTACTAGTAATAGAAGAACTTATTTTGATCCAGTTTTTAAAAAACAGTTCATTCCCTGTGTTTTACTCTGGCATTTAGATCAACCATATTGTCTCATTGCAAATTGTACAATTGCATAGTTTTCCAAGGTTTGAGCCAAATATTTTTAAAAATTGCTGCTTTGATAATTGAATACCAGGAACTAAGGAGTCCTGGTAATCTTATTTCATGAGACTTCAGATGGCAGATTTTTCTAAGGGGCTATCATTTGACAATAAATGAATATTTCATTGGATCTGTTGGAATTGTTTTTCTTTGAAAGTTAATTCATGGGTTTAGGCCCCTGCTGCTTTCCTTGCATTTCAGAGCCCAGAAGTTATGTTGGATTCAGTTTTTTCTACTCCTGGGAAAAGCACTCTCAATTTTTAAGTCAAGGCATTATTTCTTTTTTTAAACATAGAAAGCTGATGGCTATTTACATTTTTGCCACAAATGAGAATCAATAGGAATAAACTAAATGTTGATAAACTGATAGTAAATTTTGTGTTCAAGTTATTCTGTCACGATTAACACATCTTGGCATTGGAAAACATAAGGAATCCAAGCCTGCTTATTTCTCATCAGGTAAATTGTAGATAGTGTCATTCTTTGGTCTGTAGGTCCACAGTCTCAGACTAGGAGATCAAGTTTAAAATGTGTCCAAACTCCATATAACCTTCTCCCACTATACCCTCTCTTGTCCCACTGAGGAGGAGTGTGTATTACCACATGTGTAATAGATGAGCAACCTAAGTCACCGCTTTCTGCCTGGGATGGATGGATGGCCAGGAGCTGAACACCAAGCCCTCAAAAATACTCCATCGTCAGCAATGGGACAACTCAAAATTGTCCACCACATGAAAAGATGCAGTGAAGACCAGTGTTACTTTCCTGGAATTGCTAATAGTGATGCAGAATCTGAATTTAATCCTGAGGAAACATCAGACAAATCCAAAACGTGGGACATCCTACCATGTAACTGGTCTGAGCTCTTCAAAACCATCAAGTTCCTGCAAGTAAAAAACGATGAAGGACATTCCACAAATTGAAAACACCAAACAAAATGTGGTTTGTGATTCTGATCTGTATCCTTTTGCTACAAAGTACTTCACTGTACTGGGACAACTGGAGGCATTTTAATGAAGTTCAACTCTAAGGTGATAGGAAGGCATCGATGCTGATTTTCTGATTTGATGGTTGTATTACGGTTCTGAGGGCAGTGGAAGCTGGCATGGCATCAAGTCTGCAACTTACCCTCAAATGATTCAAGGGAAAAAAGTATTGGATGTGTCCTTGAAACTTTTCTCGAAACTTCAGATTGCTTGCATCTTAAAAAATAACAATAATAAAACCTGGGTTGAGGCCTTCTCACGCCATCCTGGCCACATGGTAGTCCTTCCTCCCCACCAACCAACAGACACAGCATGGTGCAGCAGGCTGCCCGTGTTCACTAAGCATTGATCCAGTTCTTCAGTCTCTTTAGTTAGGCTAAATGTAATACTTGATATATATTTATTTCTTGCAATGAATTAATAGCTAAGTACCATTCCCCAAACAACCCCATGATTTTATCAACTGGAGAGCTGACAGTTTGGAGCACAGAAGCATATCAGCTGTACAATGATAATCACCGGCACCCTGGTATCACAGAGTTCAAGCCTCTTACTTTACAGGTGAGGACAGGGAGGCAGGCAGGGAACAGTGAGGAGCCGAGCTCACCCTCAGTGTCGGCCCTCCTGGGCCGGTGCACTCATCAATGCTGTCTCCCTGCATTTCTTGCAAGGAACAGAGCCATTAACATTGACTTGCCTTGGCTTTTCTCTCTGTGGCTCTGAGGGATAGTCAAGCTAAGCTCTAAGGTGGGTAGCCACAGAGCACTCTCAAGTCTTCAAACAAACAGGAGGGCACTGATGGAAATAGAGAGGTGAGAAAGGAAGAGCAAAAGAGTGAAGAGAAATGGAATATATTTTGGTTGCTTTCTCTTTCACTTAGTTGTAATGGAAGACTGTGCTTGTGAGAAGCCCAGGGAGAGTGGTTCCTGGAACTGGGGTAGCTTTGTGGTTAAGGGTTTGAACTGTGGATTTAGGTTACGGTATAAACACAGGTCCAGTGAAGAGCAAGCAGCCCGCATGCAGCTGGGGTGGACCTCACCAGTCCAGACTGAACACCTCATACCCAGTCTGAGAGACAGACGGTTCATGCTCCCAAAGGCAGACAGAGGAGGAGTACAAATTCACGTGTGCGTCCCAGTGTCCCTGCTTATGACATTGTTATAAACACTTCAATCCATGACCGAACATGAAAATGACAATGTACTGTGTGAAACAAATGTCGCACATGTATCTGTTCTGCAGTAGCATAAAAAATAAATTTTAAATAATGAAGAGGCCTGTATGATGCTGTCTTATAGGTGTGGGCAGGTGGAGGACAGCGAGGAAGCAGCTGGAGTAGATGGGAAGGTGTAGGTTTGCCCACGTGATCTGCAGCACCCAAGAACTATGGCAGGGACTGTGGGGAGTGATGACCACGTGGCCCTGCACTGCCGAGGAGCTGGCTGGGCCTTGCGAGAGGTGGGGGAAGGAAAGCTGGATGTTCCTCTGCCTCCTGTCTTCCTGGACTTTAAGAAAACAAGAAACAGTCAAGAAATTAGGAAAATGGAAAATGATCTGAACACAACGTCTGAAGAAAGGTTGCAAAATGCAGGGAAAGTTAGATGCAGGTGAGCAAGACTGTGTGGACTGTGTGAAGACAGGACCGGCCTCTGGTGGTCTCGGAGCCAGCAAGGTACAATGTTCTCCCGTCGGTGCGCACCCTCAGGGCAAACAGGCAGTCCTTTACTGGAAACAAAAGCTCCAAGGTGTCCAGGGGTGGGCTGCAAAAGATTCTAGGCATCATTCTGGACGCCACTGGGGGGCAGGAAGGTGGCACTGAGTGAGGAAACTTGCAGCTTCACCACCTTTGAGATATGCATGCCCGTGGGGTGGGGAGCCCAACAGGAAGGATGATTGTCATTGAAGGACCCCTAAGGCTACTGGTGTTGGTCAGTAAAAAAGAGGAGAAGGTAAAACCACTGCACAAAAACCTGGGACCTACAGGGCTTCAGAGTTAGCCTAGAAATCTTCTCTTGCCCTGAGTAGAGCTGGTAAATGTTAAGTGGTTCGAGCAAGAAACTAAAATCCAGCATCCTCCCTCTACAGGAATGGCTGAGGGCTGCCAGCCACATCACACTCAGCCACCAGGGGCTCGAGTCTCAAGTCCTCTGTGCCAAAGGCGGCTCTGGGAGGCACAGCCTAGAACCTGCCCTGATGAGGGATGTGGCAGAAGTAGGTCCAGAAAAGAAAAGTAACTAAGGGTTTTACTTTTGTGTGTGGAGAAACATTTTATGGGTTTATTTGAAGAACGGAAGTGGATGCTCCAAATAGTATGTTAAGCACAGACGAAGCAGCCAAATGGCTGAAGAACGGATGGGAAATATTTGAGGCTAGATCAGGTCCTGTGGAAAACCTGGCTGGCCTGTGGATGAGGAACTCACTGGGCAAAATGAAAGCGTTTTAACATGTATTCCAACTAGTGACTATCCAATTGCGTACAATTGGACCATGTCTACACTGCTCAATGGAACAAGGAAGGAAACAGTCCTGCGGGTTGAAATGAGATTCCTTGGTCCCCTGCTCATGAACAAGGGTCTCCATGGGGTTGGAATGATGCCGCCGTCTCTGGGTAACGCTGAGTCCTACGGAGAATCGTGGAAATGAGGTCCTGACCCCGAAATGCTTCCGTCTTGATAATACTTTGCAATTTGCACTCTTCAATATGAGAAATAGAAATGACTCTAATTTGGAAGATGCAAAAAACAAGAACACTAATTAGGATGAAAACTGGCTTGGAATTAATAGTGCACATAAAAGAGAAATAAAATAAAAAGGCATGGCAGTTTATTAGCTGTACAGCAGCTGCAGATCACTTGGATGAGCCAAGAAAAGAACTTAAGGAATAGGAACCAGTTACTAGAGAAAAGCACCACATCAGCTTTAGTTAGCAGGAATGAAAAGTTGGCTAAAACACAGAGGAAGGGAAATGCAAATGGACCCTCATTAGAACCTGGCTCAAGTTTGTAGCATTTAAAACTCTTTTGAGACCTAGAGAAAAATATTTAAAAAACAAATAGGAAAGGGAGAGAGCACTACATCCAACTGAAGTCATGCTTAGAGAGAAGATAATTCACAGTGATTTAAATGCATGCTCACACAACATGGGCCTGTATTAGATTTAAATATATATATATATATATATAGTGCATGCTTTAAGTTAAAGTGAAAAAGGACCATAGCATTTTCTTCTTCTTTTTCTTTTTTTTTTGAAAGGGAACCATATTTAATTTTCTCTTATTGTATGGCAGTTTATTTTATTATTGTTATTTTACTTTAAGTTCTGGGATACATGTGCAGAATGTGCAAGTTTGTTACGTAAGTATACATGGGCCATGGTGGTTTGCTGCACCCGTCAATCCGTCATCTAGGTTTTAATCCTGGCATGCATTAGGCATTTGTCCTAATGCCCTCCTTCCCCTTGCCCCCAAGCCCCCAACAGGCCCCAGTGTGTGAGATTCCCCTCCCTGTGTCCATATGATCTCATTGTTCAACTCCCACTTATTAATGAGAATATGTGGTGTTTGGTTTTTCTGTTCCTGTGTTAGTTTGATGAAAAGGACGGTTTCCAGCTTTATCCATGTCCTTGCAAAGGACATTAACTCATCCTTTTTATGGCTGCATAGTATTCCATGGTGTATATGTGCCACATTTTCTTTATCCAGTCTATCACTGATGGGCATTTGGGTTGGTTCCAAGTCTTTGCTATTGTGAACAGTGCTTCAGTAAACATACATGTGCATGTGTCTTTATAGTAGAATGATTTATAATCCTTTGGGCATATACCTAGTAATGGGATTGCTAGGACCACAGCATTTTCAATATTTCAAGGCCAACAGATAATTTTTTTTATGGTTCCAAGTAAGTCCATTAGTATTCATATACCAGGCACAAAGTATACAGATAGACCAGCATAAAAATAATCTCCAAATTAGTGAAGCATAAGAGAGGACTATTAGCTAAAATACAAGTCTAGATGCTTTAAAATAGAGCAAATAAGAGTAGTCTAAGTAAAATGGAGGTATGTTTCTCTCAGACATGAGTCCAGATGAGTTCACAATCCAGTGGAGCGGCATAACTTTGTTTCCCAAATGACCCAGGAACTCGGACACTGTGTGGCCTTGCTCTCTTGTCCCCACGGTGTGCTTCCATCTTCATGGTTCAACATGGCTCATGATTGAAATATCTGACTCCAGGATGTGGAAAGGGCCTGAAGGGGTGAAGGAGAAGCAATGTCCTTTTAAATGCACAACCAGGTAGTTGCACTGATCACTTCTGTTCATAGACCACTGGGCACAACTCAGCTACATGGAGCTACCAGAGTCTAGGACATGCAGTCTTGAGCTGGGTAACCATGTACTGGGATAGAGGACAGAGGCACATTCTCTTACTAAAAGAAAAAGGTGGCAAATGGATACTAGAAGACAATGGGCAGTTGTGGGCATCTGGGTTCCTTCTGATGTCTTGCTCCACTAGATCCCAAGGTGTTGCTGTAACTGCAGTGTTTCATTGTAACTGGACCTACTCTGTCGATAGCAGAATTATAAGTTATTGTACAGTTACAGAGCCAAGAAGTTGCAAGTTAGGCAGCCAGGGCATGTGCAGTGAAAAAGCTTTGACCTGTAACAACACCCAGAGCCAATATATCCTCTCTGCAGAATCAAGAAGGCCAGAGCATAACCAGAATCTGAACACTGAAACCCTTTCAGAAGTGAGGGGTCCATTAACCAGGAAGACCCACTGCTGAAATCTACTATTCCATACTTACCATAAATGGCCAGGTTTGAAGGCCTCCAGTAGAAACCTGCCCCACCAGCACTTCTGTGCCAAACCTGTCCTCCCTGAACCATAAAACTTGTCCCAGACCCCAGATCAAGGAGACAGATTTGAGCTGTGCCTCCTGTGTCCTTACCAGTGGATCTCACAATAAAGCCTCTCCTTTTCTCCAAAGCCAGTAGCATGGTTTTATTCTTTTTAGTAGATAACTTAGCCTTATCAATCCATGCTTATCAATACTATCACAGTCACATTAATTTCCACCATATGCTTGAAGCTGGCCCAGCATTGCCTTGTCTGTACTCCAGCCAGTGGGAAGGGAAACAGAATGTGCAGAGCAAACAGCTACCTTTGAACGACAAGACTAGGCAGTTGTACATGTTCTTTCTGGTCAATTTCACCTGCCAAATCTTAGCCTCAGGGACTCATCTAGCTGCAAGGGAGTCTGGGAAATGTCTGGGGACATAGGGGTTCTATGAATAACAAGGAGAAAAGGAGAATAAATATTGGGAGACAAGTCAAAGTCTCAAGCAAAAATAATTGAAAATGTGACTGCTGAGAGGGTGTTCAATCTACTTAGGATGCTAACAAATTGCTCTTAGGTCCTAATAGACCCGTGGTGCTTCTAATTAGAAAGAATCTTTATTAATCAAATGTGCCAAGCTGGATTTCCAAGTTGGAAACATTTTGTGTTTTGAATTTTTTAAGAAACAGTTTGTCATTTGGATGGCATTTTCAGCGATTTTGTTTGAATTAGAGTGGCTTAGCTAAAAGAGGCATGCAATTTCAGAACGGGGTTTCTCACACTATGTGTTTTTCTGTTTTGTGAAATAGTTTTGTAAAACAGATACATAACCTCCTCCCCTTGACAATTTCGCAGAACATATTGCATGCTAAAGCTCTTATAAGTGCTGCAGGAAAGAATCCGGCATACATTTTCTAAGCCAGCCTAAGCCAAACTTACTCAGTAATTGAGCCCTTTCTTACAATACCCTTTTCACCCTCCAATGCAACTAGCACTTCATGGGGACACATTTGGGGAAACACATTCTAGCATGGTAGGCACCATAATAAACAAGCCATTGACACAGTTTATACGTCACAACCTGTCACTAAGAGCACTGAGTCACACAGAGTGAGAACTGACTGACTGCAAGACCTCTGCGTACCACCCAAACTCCGTGGGTCTATAATAAGAGAGAATTTGGTAAGATTACATCTAATACTAAGTATAGAGATCATGTCCCTTCTTTTTCTGTTACTATGTACGAATAAACCAAAAGGATCATACTTTTAGAACAAATAATTTCATGCAGCAGGAAATAAGTCTGCCCTCCATTGTAGGCCAGGGTCTTTCTTGCAACAGGCTTACTGTCTTAATAAATTGCTCTCAATGAGTGAATGAATGAGTGAAGGGGATCCTAAGACATCAGGTGACCTACGTCCTTCATGGAGATGGCACATGATTGCCCCCATATAGAGGAAGCCACGGAGGTGGGAATGCCTGTGATTTGCTCAGTTAGCCAGAAGGTGACAAGTAGGGTGGGGGCTCCTGGTGCCTGCCCCCAGGGCCCCATCCTTCCTTCCATTCCATAGTGGTGGAATCTAGCTACATCCTGGTTATGAAGCAGGGCCAAGAAATAAAGGCTATACATGAAAATAATTTGCAAAGGCCAATCTTTTTTCACTGCTGTTTGGATCAGAATTGAGCTCTGATGAGAAATCTTCATCTCGTTATGGGAAAATGCTCATTAGAATGTCAAGGGGTAAAAGCAAGATTCAAATCTATGGATGGGGATATCGTTTCACATTTGTGAAAAAATGTCCAGCCTACAGCTGTGTAGACATAGGCATGAGAAAAGCTGGAAGGAAATATATAGATATACTATAATTTTTGTCCCTGGAAGTAGGGTTTTGAGTGACTCTAGTTACTATGATGATTATTATTTTATTCTTTTTAATAAATAACCTAGCCTTATCAATCCATGCTTATCAACACTGTTATACTCACATGAACCTTTCTCCTCCAATCTGCTGGTCCTGTGGCCCAAGTGGTAGCCTTCATATCTGCCTGGTCCTATCACCAGCAGAAGGCTGCCTCATGAAAGGAGGTTCTGTGTAGTGGAGCCAGAATTGAAGGAGTAATTGGCGGAAACCCCTGCTGACCATGCAGTCCTGTGGCTGGGCAGCCTGTCCTTTGAAGGAGAGTCTCACAATGTGTGAGCTGATGACCCAGAGCCCCCAGAACTGGCCCCATCTCCATGCTATGGAGGGCTACATGAAGTCTCCCACCTTATCCCAAGGTAACAGATGGTCAAGTCCAGAGGTTGAAGTTACAGGCATATTCCTTTGAAAACCTTTTGCTCCTTGCAGGAGAGCTGGCTTTGACAGCAGAGACTGACTGACATGGCTGTATTGGGGTTTCTAGGTTACAGCAAGATCTGACGCACATAATTGTGTTTTTTTGTAATCCTGAAAGAAGAGAATGTTTGCCTAAAGGCCATTTGAACGTTCACATACTTAAAAAAAAAAAAAAAAAACTTGGTCTATGGACTTCAAATTAGGCAGGGAACACAGAAATCTCCTTCCCAGGAGTCTCTTAACTAAAGGGAGTGGTAAGAGGAACAATTGGTCAGTTTACAATTCCATGGGAGAATAAGAACACCCCGAAGCTAATCAAGAAGGGCTGTGGATGCGTGTGTGAGTGTGGGTGCCTGCTTGTGCCTGAGGCTTGTGTGTGTGTGTGCACATGTGTGCATGCATGTGCATGTGGACGTTTCCAAAGCTCTCAGAGGATGAGCAAGACTGTGGTCATTTCCATTCCACAGGCACTAAATACATTTAAAAATGAACAAAATGAGTCTATAAAATGGGTGGTGTATTTTGAATGTTTACTTTGCACACGTGTGAGGTTTTTACAGTGACTCCATGGCCTCATTTGGAGCTCATGTAGAAAGTTTGAAATGCGTGGCCTGCTGGGCCGAACAGCCCCGTCCTCGGAGCCGCTTCTGGCCCCTTCCACCCCAGGAGAGGGCCCTGTGTGTCTGTGGGGCAAGAGAGACCGTGTGAGCTGCCAGCTGCTTTTCCCGGAAGCAAAGAGGACAGCCACTGGCGTGGGAGAGGCCTTCTCAGAAACTCTGAGCCCTAATATGTTTGTTGGGGTATTTCCCACTCTGGACTGACCCACATCTGCTTGGAGGAAAAGAGCAGATGAGATTGCATGATAATGGGCAATGTGAGTTTGACTTCACTGACCCCTGGAGGCAGGAAATTTTCCCTCTGGCAAGCAAGGTTAGGTGTAAAGATTAAACCACCCACAGTACCGGAGCCAGGAGGCTGCCGGCTGCAAACAGCCCAGGAGCCCTGGGCATGGGAGAAAGCTTTCTGAATCAGGAAGCATGAGATTTCATTAGGCTCACTGGAATTGCAGCCTGCCATGGTGGGCCCATGTCTGATCTGTGGCCTGGCCCTGCCATTCCAACTGGCGGCCACCACCCTGCTGGAAGCCCAAGTGGAGTTCTGATCAGCAGCCCTGACAGCTCCCCAGGAGGACAGACACTGGCAGGGCATGAGACAGACCCAGTGCACCAGGCATCGGAAGGGAGGGGCTCCGCCAGCAGTCTCAGGACAGGGCTGAGGAAGCAGGAGAAGGGATTGCTTCCTTTATTCAAGTAGGTGGCATGTGGGCAGCCAGGAGAAACACACGTAGGGGAGACCAGGACAACGGGGGCAGACATCAAGCTGTCCTAAAGGATGGGCACATGAAGTTAGGGGCCACAGGCCAGGCCAGCTCAGCAGCTACAGGAGAAGCGATGTATGTGGTGGCCGGGCCTAGAGGCTAGAGGTATTGTCCTAGGCAGGCCCAGCCTGGCCCAGCCCAGCACCGAAGCATCTTCAACACGCATTGCTGGAATTGAGTTGGGTTGCATGGGTTTGAACTGAGGAGGTGGATAAGCCAGGGAGGAAGAGGAAGGGCTCAAGGGATGAAGCCCGATAAACTCACATTTTAGGCTTAAGCTGGCCTCAACCGTACGGCCTATGTAAGAAGGGCTGGTGACTCAGACTAATATTTTTATCCACTGACTTATTCTCCAGCCCCCTCACAGCAATGCAAACCAGATTTGTGCCGACTCCCTGATGGCCGCAGAGTTCCGCTTACTTACGATGTACAGCTCTGAGGGTTTCACTGTGGTCTTAACTCCCCACGGTGCTGGGGTTCTAATGACTGTCAGCTCTGAGACCTGGGCCTCGCTGGAGGCTGTGAAGTCACACTGTACTGAAGGCCTGATATTTTCCCATGTGGAAAAATACGTTCTTAATTATCGTTCAGGATGACCCTTGCTGCTGGGAATCGCAGGCAGGCTCTGGGATCTGTTTTGCTGGTGACACGGGTCCTCACGCCCAAGCAGCCTAGTGAAGGGCAAAGGCGAGAACAAGAAAACAATTCCCTGAGTAGAGAGAGAAAGGGGAGAAAAGGCTGCTGCTGCTTTAGCAAACATGAATCGCGGAACTGCAGGCCTGCCAAAAAGTATGGTTCCCATTCATCTATCAAAGCAGAACCAGCAGCTTGAGATTTAAATAAGACACATGCCTAATAGGGCAGCTTCTTTTGGCAAAGAGGATTTACCTGTGATGCACGTTTAAAAACAGCCCACCCAAACTGAGGGTCATTCTATGAGCCTAACCTGGAGTGGTCAGACGTCCAGGCCGTCGAATGTAAACGAAGGTAGGGGTGCCCCAGGTGAAGGGAGGCCGGGGAGATGTCAGCAAAGGGCAACATGACCTTGCGGCTTCTTTTGCCTCCACGAGGGACTTTGATGGTACAATTAGTGAAATCTGAGTAAGGTCTGTAGATTAGATAATAGGTTTGTATTGGCCTTAATTTTCTGATTTTGATAAATTTTGTAGTTATATGAGAGAATGTTCTTGTTTTTACATGCACTGAAGTCTTTAGGGGTGAAGGTGGAGAGAGAGAGAGAGAGAAAGAGAGAGAGAGATGAGAACAGAGATAGTAAAAATGCTCAAATTTGGGGTCTCCGAGTGAAAGGTATCTGGGACTGTTTGTGCTCTTACTGTAACTGTTCTGTAAGTCTGGGTGGCTGGTGGCCTTGCCCTCTTCTTGGCCTGAGACCAGCCCTGGATACAGTGACACGCATTTTTTTTTTGTCCCTGTGAATTTTACCTGCCTGGTCCTGGGCCTGCTCTAGTCAGGGTCTCAGAGACGACCTGGCATAGTCCTCTGCTTCCTAACAAAGGAGAGGAAGAGGTGAGTCTGGTCACATTCTGGAAACACTCGGCCTTTGTTCTCCTCCCTGGCAGCCTCTTCAATCAATCCCCGGGCCTTCTTCCACTAAGCCAGAAAGCAGCCTCAGACTCTGGGTAGCCACTTCAGTCCCTTGAGGCAGACACCTATGCAGAAGCCTGCTTGCATTTCTGTCCTGGGAATGCAGAGAAGGGAGCTTTGTGGACTGTGTACCCTGGCAAGTCTTTCTGGAAGAGCGGGCCCCAGTTCAGCTTAAAGAATGGGTGGGTTTGAGGGGGTCTCAAAGCAATGGGAAGGGACTGACATGGGTGATCTTGATTTGAATTCACTCAGACATCCCTTGGAGCCAACTATATGTTTTGAGCCAACTATAATGCTTCTTTTTTCTCTTCCTCCTTTAAAACACCTAGGTATGGAGGGATTATAGGTTTAGTGGTAGGCAACTAAATTCTTTGCAAACTGGCTTTTTTTTTTTTTAATACTTTATGCTCTGGGGTACAAGTGCAGATTGTGCAGGATTGTTACACAGGTATACACATGCCATGGTGGTTTGCTGCACCCATCCCCCCATCACCTATATTAAGTATTTCTCCTAATGTTATCCCTCCTCAATCCCCCCACCCTCTGCTATCCCTCCCCTAGCTCCTCCCCACCCTCAACAGGCCCTAGCGTGTGATGTTCCCTTCCCTGTGTCCATGTGTTCTCAGTGTTCAACACCCACTAATGAGTGAGAACATGAGGTGGAAAATTGGATCTCTATGTTCAGCCTTGCGGCAGCATCTTTGAATATCAGAAGGAAAAGAAATAGCAGATGCTGCCTGGTGCCATCCACATCCCTCTAACTCTCAGCCGTCACCTGCAGACATCCTTGTACATGCCGTTCTCTGGCCTCCATGTGGATGGGCCACAAGTGACTGGGGACCCACCCCTGCCTCCTGTAGCAGTGCTCAAACAATGAGGGTGGGTAAGACCCCAACTTTCTCACCCCTCCCTTTGGTGGGACAACTCTAAGTCGTAGCACTGTTGGTGGGAGCGTAAATTAGTGCAACCATTGTGGAAGACAGTGTGGCAATTCCTCAGGAATCTAGAAATAATAATATCATTTGACCAAGCAATCCCATTACTAGGTATATACTCACAGGATTATAAATCCTTCTATTATAAAGACACATGCACACGTTTGTTCATTGCGGCACTGTTTACAATAGCAAAGACTTGGAAACAACCCAAATGTCCATCAATGATAGACTGGATAAAGAAAATGTGGCACATATACAACTATAAAAAAAGATGAGTTTGTGTTTTTTGCAGGGACATGGATGAAGCTGGAAACCATCATTCTCAGCAAACTGACACAAGAACAGAAAACCAAACACTGCATGTTCTCACTCATAAGTGGGTGTTGAACAATGAGAACACGTGGACACAGAGAGGGGAACATCACACACTGGGGCCTGTTGGGGGTGGGAGAGCTAGGGGAGAAATAACAGAGGGTGGGGGTATTGGGGAGGGATAATATTTGGAGAAATACCTAACGTAGATGGCAGGGGGATGGATGCAGAAAACCATGTGTATACCATGACATGTGTATACCTATGCAACAATCCCACATGATCTTCACATGTACCCAAGAACTTAAAGTGAATAAAAAAAGAAAAAAAACCTCCAGAGTGGTTTGTTACATAGCATCATTGAGGGAACAGTTAACCAACTAATATTTAGAGAAATTTTGAGCGTAACAATCTGATGCCCAGTATGTTGCCCTGTGCACTTGGCGTGGGAAGCTCAGACCAAGAACATCGACTTTGGCACACACACAGCCCCCTCCCCATGACAAAATTGGATAGCACATGCTGCAGGGTTGTCTTCTTAAGAGACGTGTGTCCCTGTGACATGGAGTAACACTGACAACAGGAACTGAAGTGTTTCCACCAACTTCAAATTTCTGTTTCCCCTTCTCCCTCTCTCTTCCCTCTACAAGGGTCCATAGTCTCCTGGTGATCAACAACAACAACAAAAACCTGAAAGGAATCTTTGTTTACTTCTCAACAATCTGTTCTTCACTTACGGGAATAATGGCTAAAAAACTGAGAGTTTACATCTATGTCACATACTATGCACTTTTATAGATGATTGTTCGTTATTTGTAGAATCCTTGTAATGTTGGTGCTAAGTAAAGATAATGCTTTAAGTTCACCACAATGTCTGCTCTGGGAGCAACAAATAATGTCTTCAAGGCCACATGTGGATCCTTCATCCACAGTGCACTCATCATGGTGCTTTCTCTAAGAAACACTGATTGGCCAGAGAAATGCACAGCCCACATTTCAGCTCTAGCAGCTTCGTTGTGTAGATGGAGTGCAGGGTAATAGTCCCCCTCCATTTTTTTTAACCAAAAGACTGGGATTTTTCTAAGTAGGTATTTGACATAGATGATGGCATCTTTCTTCTACAAATAGATTTTTAAAACATATGTCCTTGTCTGGTTTAAAAAGTATTTGTACACTCATTCTTGATTTAAAAAAAAAACTCTCAGAAAATTGGGAATAGAAGGGAACTTTCTCAAGCTGATAAAGAATATCTACCCAAAGTCCTTCATTGGCATTATATTTAATGGTGAGAAACTGGAATTTTTTCCAGTAAAATAAGGAACAAAGCAAGGATGCTCCCTCTAACCACTGTTTTTCAGCCTCACACTGAAAGTCCTAGCTAATGCAATAAAATGTGTACTGATTAGAAAGGAAGAAAGAAAACTGTCTTTGTTTTCAAATGATGTAATTGTCTATTTAGAAAATTCTCCCCCCAAAGGAAACAAAAGGAACTTTGGAAACTAATACATGATTATATCCAGGTTGCAGGGTACAAGGCTGATACTTAAAAGTAAATTGCATTTTTTTAAACAAGAAAAGTTTGTTAAAATCAGGTGAGTTCCAACAAAGGGTGGCTCTGGCTTACATAATACATCAGTTCCATGATGGCTTTATATACCTAGGCTTTGTTTTTTTTCTTTTTTCTATTTTTTTAAATTATACTTTAAATTCTGGGTTATGTGTGCAGAATGAGCAGGTTTGTGACATACGTATACATGTGCCATGGTGGTTTGCTGCACCCATCAACCTGTCACCTACATTAGATATTTCTCCTAATGCTATCCCTCCCCAAGCTCCCCACCCCCGACAGGCCCCGGTGTGTGATGTTCTCCTCCCTGTGTCAGTGTGTTCTCATTGTTCAACTCCCACTTATGAGAATTGCAGTGTTGGGTTTTCTGTTCTTGTGTCAGTTTGCTGAGAATGATGGTTTCCAGCTTCATCCATGTCCCTGAAAAGGACATGAACTCAACTTTATTCATGGCTGTATAGTATTCCATGGTGTATATATGCCACATTTTCTTTACCAGTCTATCATTGATGAGCACTTGGGTTGGTTCCAAGTCTTTGCTATTGTGAACAGTGCTGCAATAAGCATACATGTGCATATGTGTTTACAGCAGAATGATTTATAATCCTTTGGGTATACACTCAGCAATGGGATTGCTGGGTCAAATGGTATTTCTGGTTCTAGATCCTTAAGGTATTGCCACAGTGTCTTCCACAATAGTTGAACCAACTTAGACTCCCACCAACAGTAAAAAACGATTCCTATTTCGCACATCCTGTCTAGAATTTGTTGTTTTCTGACTTTTTAATGATCGCCATGCTAACTGGTGTGAGATGGTATCTCATTGTGGTTTCGATTTGCATTTCTCTAATGATCAGTGATGATGAGCTTTTTTCCATTTGTTTATTGGCCACATAAATGTCTTTTGAGAAATGTCTGTTCATATCCTTCATTCACTTTTTGATGTTTTTTTTTTCCCTTGTAAATTTGTTTAAGTTCTTTGTAAATTCTGGATATTAGCCCTTTGTCAGATGTATAGATTGCAAAAATTTTCTTCCATTCTGTAGGTTGCCTGTTTACTGTGATGATAGTTGCTTTTGCTGTGCAGAAGCTCTTTAGTTTAATGAGATCTCATTTGTCTATTTTGGCTTTTGTTGCCATTGCTTTTTGTGTTTTAGTCATGAGGTATTTGCTCATGCCTATCTCCTGAATGGCATTCCATAGGTTTTCTTCTAGAGTTTTTATTGTTTTAGGTCTTACTTTTAAGTCTTTAGTTCATCTTGCATTAATTTTTGTAAAAAGTTTAAGGAAGGGATCCAGTTTCAGTTTTCTGCATATGGTTAGCCAGTTTTCCCAACAGCCTTTATTAAATAGGGAATCTTTCCCATTGCTTGTTTTTGTCAAGTTTGTCAAAGATCAATGATTGTAGATGTGGGACATTATTTCTGAGGCCTCTGTTCTGTTTCATTGATCGATGTATCTGTTTTGGTACAAGTACCATGCTATTTTGGTTATTGTAGCCCTGTAGTATAGTTTGAAGTCAGGTAGTGTGATGCCTCCAGCCTTGTTCTTTTTGCTTAGAATTGTTATGGACTTACAGGCTCTTTTTTGGTTCTGTATGAGATTTAAAGTAGTTTTTTTCTAATTCTGTGAAGAAAGTAAATGATGGGTTGATGGGGATAGCACTGAATCTATAAATTACTTTGGACAGTATGGCCATTTTTATGATATTGATTTTTCCTATCCATGAGCATGGAATGTTTTCCCATTTGTGTCCTGTCTTAGTAAATTGCATTCTTACATACGTACCAGCAATATAGCACCTCAAAGTGAAGTACTTAGGTATAAATCTAACAAAATATGTACAAGAACTATATTAGGAAAATACAAAACTCTGATGAAATAAAAAAAGAAATACAGAGGTAGTCAATGTTCATAGACAGAAGTGTCAAGATTTCAGTTCTTCTCAATTTAATCTATATATCCAATGCAGTCTCAACCAAAATCCAGCAAATTATTTTATGAATATTGGCAAACTAATTATATAGTTTCTATGGAGAGGCAAGACATCCAAAATAGCCAATACATATTGAAGAACAACACTGGGGAACTGACACTACTTTCCTTCAAGACTACTATCAAGCTACAGTAATCAAGACAGCATGGTATTGTTGAAAGAATAGATAAGTAATAGATCAATGGAATCAAATATGGAGCCTAAAAATAGACCCACATACATGTTGTCAACTGAACTTTGACAAAGAAACAAAAGCAATAAATGGAGCAAAAACAGTCTTTTCCACAAGTGGTGCTGAAACAATTGCACATCACATGCAAAACCACGAATCCAGATACAGACCTTACACCATTTACGAAAAATAACTCAAAACGGATTGGTAGACGTAAACGTAAAATGCAAAGTCATAAAACTCCTAGAAGGTAGCATATGAGATCATCTAGATGAATTTAAATATGATAGATACTTTTTAGATATAACACTAAGAAAGAAAAGATTGATGAGCTGGACCTCATTAAAATTAAAAACTTCTACTCTATGAAACACACAGTTAAGAGAATGTGAAGACATGCCACAGACTGGAGAAAATATTTGCAAAAAACATATCTTATAAAGGACTCTTATTCAAAATATACAAAGAACGCTTAAAAGTCAACAGTAAATAACAAACAAATCAAATAAAAAATGAGCCAAAGACCTGAATGAACACCTCACCAAAGAAGATACAAAGATGACACATAAATGAGCAAATGAAAACATTGTCAACATCCTATGTCAGCAAAGAATTAAAAATTCAAACAAGGAAACACTACTACATACCTACTGAAATCGCTCAAATTCAGAACACTGACAGCATATCAAATGCTGGAGAGGATGCGTAGCAACAGAAACTCTCATTGCTGGTGGGAGGGCAGAATGATCCAGCCACCTTGGAAGGCAGTTTGGAAGTTTCTTACAAAACTAAACATACTTAACCATATGATCCTGGAATTGTACTTCTTGGTGTTTGCCCCAAGGAGCTGAAAAGTTAATATCCACACAAATATCTGTGTGTAGATGTGTGGATATTAACTTTTATTCACAGTTGCCAAAACTTGGCTTTATTCATAGTTGCCAAAACTTGGAAGCGACCAAGATGTCCTTCAGTAGGCGAACGGGTAAATAAACTGTGGAACATCCAGACAACAGATTATTATTTAGCACTTAAAAGAATGAGCTATCAGGCCATGAAAAGACACTTAGGGAACTTAAATGCATATTACTAAGTGAAAGAAGACAGTCTGAAAAGGCTGCATGCTGTATGATTTCAGCTATATGACATTCTGGAAAAGGCAAAAGCACAGAGAGAGTGAAATGACAAATGGCTCCCAGAGAGTTAGGGGAGGGAGAGAAAGATGAATGGTGGAGCACAGAGCATTTTTAGGGCATTTAAACGACTCTGCATGGTACTGGAGTGGTAGATACATATTACTATACATTTGTTAGAATGCACAGGACCAAAAGTGAGCTCTAATGTAAACTGCAGACCAAGTGTCGTGATGTCTCAACGTAGGCTCATCCATTATAACAAACGCACTGCTCCGGCGAGGGATGTGGATTACAGCAGAGGCTGTGAGTGAGAGGGCGAGGGATACGTAGAAAACCTCTGTATTTTTCTCTCAATTTAGCTGTAAGCCTAAACCTGTTCTTTAAAAAGTCTTTAACAAATAGCATTCGTAACAGATAACAAACCCTCTCTGCCACTGAGCAATATTTCTTCTTAGCTACAGTAGCCATTTTGAGGTCTGGCCTCAAGGCCCACCCTGCTGAACTCATCTCAGATCGTATTATCCTTCTCCTCACTGGGCTTTCTCGGTCATCTCGGCATTTGCTGTGCCCACACTGTTTTCCTGGTTTCCCTCCAGAGTCCTTCCTTGTTGGGAAAGCTTGATTCCACTTGCAGCCTCCTGATTCTTCCCATCCTTCAACAGTACCTTCCACATAACACCTGCTCTAACAATGCCATGACTCAGTTTAACATCATGATTCTCCTTCCTTGTTCCCCTTCCTTCCTCCCTCCCTCCCTTTCTTCTCTCTTTCCCTCCTTCCTTTTTTCTTTCCTCCCCTTCTTCCTTCTTTCCTTCTTCATACCTTCTTCTTGCCTCCATTCTTTTCTTCCTTCCTTTTCTCTTTCCTTCCCTCCTTCCTTCCTTCATTCCTCCTTCCTTCCCTTCTATCTCTGAAACACACCTCCTCGCCATCCTTAGTGACCCTTTCACGGTGATGCCAGTGTGTTTTCATATCTGCAGGAGTCCCTCTTCTCTCCTAATGGCTTTTTAAATAGCTAGACAGCAAGACCTAAGCAGGACCAGGCCATTCTTCTGGGCACCCCTGTGTCCCAGGGTGCCTGATAAGTGCTGGCTGCTGTTAGTTAATGACGTTCATTTTGTAAACAATCTGGTTAGCAAGCTCACCCAAAATTTAATAAAAACACATTTACAAAGTGTACATTGTCTCTTTTTTTTTTTTTTTACGTCTACCTGTGCCACCCAGGCTGGAGTGCAATGACACAGTCTTGGCTTACTGCAATCTCCGCCTCCCAGGGTCAAGCAATTCTCCTGCCTCAGTCTTCTGAGTAGCTGGGATTACAGGCACCTGCCACCATACCTGGCTAATTTTCGCATTTTTAGTAGAGATGGGGTTTCACCATGTTGGCCAGGCTGGTTTTGAACTCCTGATCTCAGGTGGTCCTCCCACCTCAGCCTCCCAAAGTGCTGGGATTACAGGTGTGAGCCACCGTGCCTGCCTATATCCATTTTTAAAACTTGAATTGGATCCATTTTTAAACCTTACTCTAGCACAAGTAACGGCCACGTTGAGTTGTATAACTTTAAATGGTCCTTGTGATTTCTGAGCCCAAGAGCAAAATGTGTGTAACAGGAGTGATCAGGTTTGCCTGAACACTTTATGAGAATTAAATAAGATAATGAATGTGAAACCACTCCATCAAGTATGCAGTAGGGGCATTTTAATTCTACTCTAATAAAAGGAATTTAAATGGGATATGAAATGTATAAAATGAAGTGGATTGCTGTAGAACAGCTCTGACAATAAGGGCAGCCATGTTTGGGAACAATGTCAGTCCCCTCTTCCAGGTCTACCTCCTGGAAGAGAAGCAGCTGGATTTGGCTGAGGCCTGGTGGCTACTATCCCTTACACTTTACTATTAAGGCTTTTCAATAGCTGCTGAAGGCACTGACTCACCGTAATGTCAAGTTTTCAACAACATAGAAAGAAAATAAAGAAAAGCTAAGGAAAAATTGTTTTTGCTGCTATAAATAAAAGTATAAATTGAAGTTAGAAGAAAAATGCTGTAATAGAACACAAAAAGCTTTAGTGAGTATTTAAAAGGAAAAGAAAAAACAAGGTATAAGGAAGAAAGAGCTAGCAGAAAGCAGGCTGAGATCATCAGGCTTGCTGTGGTAAGGATATAAAAGTTTGCCATTTTCAAGAATAAAAATATGACTTTATGGTTTATATCTTGAAACTATATGCTCTATTAGACCATTAGTTACTTTCTCATTGAGATGAGTGCTCTTTTTCCTTCCAATAAGTACAGTTTTCTTTTTCTTTTTACCAGGATCCAAGACTTCAAAGAAAACCTATAAACTTAATAAAGTTTCTCCTGAAATGTACAACAAAGAAAACAATGACAAAGGAATTGCCCACAATTCTGTGACTCCAAGTGAATATTGTGGAAGAAATGGCCGCACTGGACTCTGCTATCAGTTCTTAGAATTGTGAGATAATCTAGCAGTAGAAAGAAAACTGAGAAAATCAGCTCCCTGGGCTGCAATCTGCCTGTCCAAGTCTCAGATTTTGCAAATATCTATTGTATAGAATTAGCAGGAGCAAGCCAATAATATCTTTATGCAATCTACTTGAAGGCAAAAGTAACAAAGACGCCAGTCAATACTCTGCAAATGATGTTTATGCCAGCCTGGGGGACTCATTGTTTGCCAATGTTTATTAACATAACTAAACAAGAAATCCTTTCTATCTTGAAGGTAGCACAGAGCTGATTTCATGTTGAAGAAATGCCCACAGTAGTCACAGTACAACTTTCAGAGGACTAAGTTATCTTTTCTCATGTGCTTAGTCCTAACACCTAATTATCAGCTAACACCATTTCTGGTGTTTCAGCATAGAAACCTTTGTTCTCTTAACAATGGAGGCTAATAAGACATTGTTAATTTCTAAAACAAACAAATATGGACCTTGAAGTTTGATTTTCCTAAGAAATAAAAATATTTTCATTGATCACCATATACTCTACAGAGTGCAAAGTGCTAGCAGATGATAAGCATTCCCTTATAAATATCAAGATCAATATTGAAGTAGCTCAGGATTGTGCTTGAATGGATTTGAGCTTTATTGGTAGGAATCTTAAGGTCTCCCACAGTGGTTTTTGGTGTTGATAAAGTTGGCATTTATTTATGACTTGAGTCCTTGCCTGGGGGCTGCAGTCTGAGAAGCAGCAGGATTTCATTTAAAGCCAGACTCCCTTCATCCTCAGAAAGCAAGCAATGAGCTGTTTTCCTCTCCTCATTTGTCCTGCAACTGTGAATTTGTCTCTGGGGCTCTGCTCTGTTGACTTTAGAGAAGCTATGCATACACTTGGTCTCATTCTACTCTAAGACTAAACTGCAAACACAATCCACTCTATAAACTGGGAGATTAATTTCTTTTGAGAAGGCTCAACTAAAGTACCAAGTCTGCTTATAGGAATAACCTTTAAAAATCAAACAAGCAATTTATAGAAGTCAGAAACCATACCCAGAAGGGTCAATGTTTTGTTTTGTTTTTAATAGAAAATGCCCTGCATTTGGCAGAAAAAAAAAGCCTTCAAAGGGCTCCCATTATTCAAAGGATAATATGTCTTTATTTTTATGGCAACATGATCACCTATATTTCCAAACCTCCGTGAAATGATAGAAAGTGGTCCTTCTAAGTAATCTTCAGCACATTCTCTGTTTACCAAATTACCAGTAGACTCATGCAAGGAATTCTGGACAAAGAGCCATTTCTTATTTTGAATTACTCAGAAATGGAAAATACTACCTTCCATTCAATTTTTTCCATTCATACCATCATTCACACGTGAAGCTGAGGGAATACTCACCTGCATAATGTTTCATGGTGGAGCTAAGGACCTTGGAGGTTTATTTGCAGCTCTTCAAATAACAAAACTCTGGATATTTGCAGATAACTCCACAAGGAGCCCACTGCCAAACAGCAGCCCCTGGGCTTCTGAGTAGCTGGATGCATAGATGATGGAAAGGGACTTCCCTTGACCCAAGCACCCACCCAAACTGCTGTCTCCCATATGGGGCCCTTCTGCTTCTGGCTCTCCTCTTACTGTCCTCCTGTCCCTCTTGCCACTCCTCTCCTCCTGCTCCATTCTCGTCACTCCAACCCTGCTGGCTCTGGGAAGAAGAAATACCAACCCACGGGGACACAGCTAATGGGCAGGGAGAAGGGACTCCTCCTGACACACAGCCATGGGCCTGGGAGATTAGCTTAGGCCCAGAAGTGCCACCTAGGAGTGGGGACTCCCAGAGGGCCACTGACTGAGAATGTCAGAAAACCCGGGTAATCATATCATTTAAAAGGAGTGCTCTTAATAAGTCACCTGGGGTAATGGTTTCATAAACCTGGGCATCCCTCAGCAAAGCAGCAGACACAGGGGCTCCTGGGTGAGAAGGGCATATGGTATTGGAAAGAGCCCAGATAGGGGAGCTAGACATCCTGGCTCTGTCTCTAAGCCTCTGAGAATGATATTGATAAGAATGAAATGATGAGTGAGATCACAAGAGAAAATTTTAGAGAAGTGAAACAATAATACAAACACAAGCCACAGCTCTGGAATTTCGCTGCAGCCAAAGTCCTGGATAGTAGGACTGGAAGCAAGGTGGCTGGATGGAGCTGGTTTTACAAGAATCACAGAAATCTGTGAAAATGTGACTGAGGCTGTGGCCCTGAACATGTAAATTAAACATGGAACAGGCCGCAGAGCATGGGTGGCATCCGCCTGTGTTCAACATCGCACAGGCTTACTCAAATGGGAAAAGCACGAGATTGCAGCGAACTCACTGGTGAAGTGACATCTTGAAAGTGATTATACAAGAATATCTGGACATCAGGCCAGTCATATCCTCATCATCACTACAACAAGAGCTGACCTTTCTCAGGCGCCTACCATGTGCCTCACACGTGCCATCTCATGTAATGGGGTAGGATGGGGGCATGAGGCCAGGGACACGATTGATTCTAATGGGCAGTGTGACCAAGTTCTAGGCTTGCCTCCATGTCCAGGTGGGCAGTGGGATCCACAGTAGGACATTCACAGGGACATAGCAAGAGCAGCTGCTCTGGAGGAAACAAAAAGGCCAGGGTCCATGGTCCAAAGCACGTCAGGAATCAAGGAAACAGAAGGAAGGGCCTCTCTCAAGTATGTACAGGAGGATCTGTACATGTACAGGCCCTCATGCTCAACTTCTGCGATTGCTAGGCACTTCTGACTTTCCTGGGTGGCACACATCTTTTTGTGACCTATTAGCAATGAAGTGGAAGAAAAGGAAAACTGGAGGCCGGCCCTGGGTTACTAGTCTTGGGTCTGCCTCAAGTTCACTTTTGTGACCTTGGGCAAAAGTTTCGTGGTGCATCTGGAATCAACTACCCTTTCCATGAATTTATAGAGGGAGAGGCTGTGTGTGAGCAGTTATCAGTTTGTCTTCCAATATTTTGTAAATTGTATCATGACGGATTGGTGTGGATGGAGACCTAGCAATGAGCACTTGCAAATGGTGTCATGGAGAACTGAGAGATCAGCCTTACTCTGTGATAACCACTAACTTCACTTTTTCACTCTTTTTTTCTTTCAGTAGAGACAGGGTATTGCTGTGTTGCCCAGATTGATCTTAAACTCCTAGGCTCAAGCCATCCTCTCGCCTCGGTTCATTTTGCACTTCATGAGTTAGTACTTCGGCTTTTAGTTGGAACTTCGGGTGCACAATGAAGTGCAGTTGAAAAGACTGAGTGAATGATGACTGGAAGAAAACATTCATGGTGTGGATCCTGGTTCTCATTCTCATCAATCACAATTGCTGAAAGAGCATCGGTAACTTGCAATATTCTCAATATCACTAATATCTATTCACTAACAATTTTATTTCAAAGCAAAAAGGCAGACTTTGCCAGCAGGAAGACAGTCTATGTGGGCAGGGGACTATCTGGGGACTATTTAGTATATATTATGTGATTCTTGAATTATGTGGTTTTCTTTTTTTTTTGCTTAACTTTGTGTAATCATGTGCAATTTAAGAGATTTTGGATAAATTTGATTTTTCACATTAAACTGTAATTAGGTTAGGATTGATGAGCATTTAGCAGTCTCAGCTCTTTCCAGGATTTTAATTTCCTTTATCATTTATATGGTGCCTATCAAATAAAGTACACTTGACATCTAGGCTTGTAAAAGAGAAGCTCGTTTATTGGCATTCTGTGCTTTAAACACACATGCACACATTAATAATGGCAGAATCTCCCAATCACCTCTTCTTCCCTTCAGTCACAGGGCTTGGATTCTGGACCAGCAGCTGTTAATAGCATGAGCTCTTTGTAGACCAATAAAGCCATGGCCACTGTGTGTATTTATCTAGAGAGCTATGATGAGCATAGCTGGGCCTTAGCTGGTGTTGTATAGCATGTGTTGATTATTCCAAAGACAACCTCCTGATTTTGTCCTGAGAACACAGGATTTTAGAGCCCCTGCTATAGAATGTTAGGGAGTTAGATGCAGTTCACATTCAACCATTGCCTGATTTGCCCCTCACTTCCTATTAGATGCCTTCTGGAATTCCCACCTTTGGAATTTTTTCATTCTTCAGATTTCCTAATGGGGAGGGGTCCAATCGGCTTCTCTGTGCCATGTCCTCACCTCACTGTCCCAAACACATTCCCCAAAGGACACTTTAACCTCCGTTAGGTATTGTCACCACAGGGTTTTTAACTGCCTCCCTCTTCTTCACATGAATTTCCCATTGCACTCACTTTTGACAGGAGTCTGTACAACTATGTGCAGGCATTTATAATTCAAGCAGGAAAAGGACACCAGTGCAGGACACAGGGGATAAAAACAGAACAGTGTAAGTAGGACAGAAAATACTTTCTAAGTATCATTTGAATGTAGAACCATGAATCTACGACATGCTAAGGAAGAAGAGATACCACATCTCTGCATTTTTCTCTAAGTCAAATGAAAGCTAATTTTAGTCTAATATTTTCATTTTGCCCTCTGGAGTTGTTCACGAGCATCAGGAGCTCAGGGCCATCTAAAGGGAAACCATGAGTTCACGGTGGTCATGGTGGCAATTGCTGGCAGCATCTCCTTCCCTTTAGACATCATCACTGCCTTGGAAGTGGGTCCTGCTGCATTTAACTCCAGCTGAAGTCCAGCAGGAGTGATTCATGCTCTCTGACCTCATCCAGACCACAAGGAAGTCTGGAGTGTTCCCAAGGTAGTGGTTTTTCCCAGTCCTCACCTGCCCATGAAGCTATCTCTCCTTCTGGCCCTGATAGATTGACTTTCACCTTCAATACCACAAATGTGCCATCTCTGCTTAAGCCAACCCAGCTTTATTCTCCAGGGCCCCTTGACTGCTGACATAGAGAAAAGTTGTTAACCTCTTGCTGCTTGCAGAGACTGAGCCTTAGGTATAGACCATGGAAAGTGGAAATAATTATCCTCTCCCATTTTTATAACAAGAAAAGAAGGCTGAACACACTGAAGATAAACAGTGCTTCTTTGACCCATTAAAGAATTGAGGTCACAGGGCAAACCCACCACCCTGAAATCTGAAGAGGCAAGCACATTCAGGAAGTCACAGCCAAGATATGCTTATCGAACTGGAAGTTGCTGGAGTAGTAACCTAGGAGGACACTTAAATGGTCATTTTGATCAATTGCTGGAGGCTGCGTGTGACTTGTGTGAGAGTAAGAAAGTCCTGGGGGCCACAGTCTTAGGGGATTCCTACACTTTCATAGGTTTTAACTCCAGGGGCCTCACCAGGAAAGAGTGAAGAGCCAGGAAAAACCCTCTTGTTTCTGACAGGAAGTAGGAAAAATAAGCATCAGAAATACACCTAGAAATAGAGGCTTCTGCCTAAGAAAGACAGAAAGGGAAGTTCGTTACCAAAACACAGGGAAATTCTTTACCAGATCAACCTCCAACTCCTGGGGAGGAAAGTTTTCCAGTTTCAGCCCCCATCAGCATGCCTAAGTCAGGGAGGGGAAGCACTAAGAAGCCAACATGAACTCACATCCAGGGACATAGGCCTAAAAGACTGAGATTTAATCATAAGATTATAAAACACTCCTCCTCCCCAATACTGTGCCACCACACCGAAAGAGCTCTACTGCAATTAACAGTGGCTTGTAGCTGAAATGTTGCAAGGTATAAACACTATTTAAGCACAAGTTCTTAAGGAAGCCCAAAGATAAGAGAAAAGGTATTGGGTAGTTAGAATGTATGGATATCCAAAATGAATAACGGCAACCTTATAATGAACAAGAGGAGGACATTGGGATTATTCTATTATATGGCACCTGCACTACCTGTAAAGTGATACGGTGTGATTTGAAAGTGGATTTAGATTGTAGTAAATGCATGTTGCAAACTCTAAGGAAACTACTTAGAAAATCAAAGACAAAGACAAAGTCTTGAAAGAAGCCAGAGGAAAAAAGAAACCTTACATATAGAAAATCAAGGATCAGAATTACATAGGACTTCTTTTTAGAAACTACGCAAGCAAGAAGAGAGTACAGTGAAATATTTAGTATTGAAAGAAAAAACATCCACTAACCTAGAATTCTATATCCAGCAAAATTATCCTTCAGCATGAAGAAGAAATACTTTCTCAGACAAATAGAAGATTAGAGAATGTCACTGATCATTAGAGAAATGCAATGAGATACTACTATCTCACCTCAGTCAGAATGGCTATTATTAAAAAGTCAAAAAACAGATGCTGGTGAGGTTGTGGAGAGAAGGGAGCACTTATACACCATTGGTGGAAGTGTAAATTAGTTCAGCCATTGTGAAAAGCAGTATGAAGATTCCTCAAAGAGTTAAAAACAGAAATATCATTCAGCCCAGCAATCTCATTACTGGGTATATGCCCAGAGGAATATAAAGAATTCTACCACAAAGACGTATGCACATGAATGCTCATTGCAGCACTGTTCACAATAGTGAAGACATGGAATTAAGTTTAATGCCCAACAATGACAGACTGGATAAAAGAATGTGATATATAAACACCATGGAACACTATGCAGCCATAAAATAGAAGGAGGTCGTGTCTTTTGTGAAATGTAGATGGAGCTGGAGACGATTACCCATAGCAAATTAATGCAGGAACACGTGACCAAATACTGCATGTTATTCCTTACAGGTGGGAGCCACAAGAACACAGAAGGGAAAAACAGACAGTGGGGTCTACTTGAAGGTGGAGAGTGGGAGGAGGGAGAGGAACAGAAAAGATAACTGCAAATGAAACAATCTGTACAACAAACCTCCAGGACATGAGTTTATCTATATAACAAACCTTCATACATACCCCCAAACCTAAAATAAAAGTTAAAAAGAAATAAGATATTTCATTACTAGCAGACTTACCCTGCAAGAAAAGTTAAAATAATTTCTTCAGAGGGAAGAGGAATGATTTGGCCAAAACTAAAATCTACATAAAAAAGGAGTATCAGAGAAAGAATAAATCAAGATAAAACAAAATCATTTATTTTTCTTAATCTTATTCTTATTTGTTCAAAGTAATACTAGCAACAATGTGTTGGGTAGTTATAGTATATGGATAACTGAAGTGAATAACAGCAACATTATAACGGACTGGAGGAGGAAATTGGGATTACTCTGTTATAAGGTGCCTGCACTACCTGTGAAGTGGTACAATCTTATTTTAAAGTATATTTAGATTGTTGTAAATGTATATTACAAACCATAAAAAAATTACTTACAAAATTTTAAAAGAATTACAATTTGTATGCTAAAAGAGGAACTAAAATAGAATTATATAAAATGCTTAATTAAAACCATGGAAAGAAAAATCTGAGGGAGAACTTTAAAAAAGGAACAAAGAACAAATGGAGAAATAGAAAGTAGTTATTAATCCAGTTATATTAATAATCAGTTTAAATATGAGCATTCTACATACACCAATGGAAAGGCAGAGACTCAGAATGAACCAAAAAAATGTGATTTGGATAAATGGTATCTACACGAAACCTTTAAATACAAAGTCTCAGGTTTTAAGTGAAGGGATGGAGAAAGATATGTCATACTAACTAATCCAAAGAAAGTGAGAGTAGTTATATTAATTTCAGGCAAAACTGATGTCAGAGCAAGGAAGATTATGGAATACAGAGAGTCATTTCCTAATGATAAAGGGATTAATTCTTCATGAAGACATAAACATCCTGCTATGCATGCTTCCAACAGGACACTAAGGCATGCAAGGCAAAAGCTGATAGAACTGCAAGAAGAAATAGACAAATCCAGTATCATTAGTTGGAGACGTCAGTAACTCTATCAGCAACAGGCAGACTTGGAAGGCAGAAAATCAGTGACGACATAGCTGACCTGAGCAGCACCATCAGTTATACTCCGCGACCTTCTTTCTGCACAGGCGGGGTAAGGGAAGAGAATGGAGACTTGGACAGGGTTTCCTCGTGGCCTTAACTGACTAGGAATGTTTACATTTAAAGAAGGTGTGAAGGAATGTCCCTGAACACAACAAAGGCCATATGTGACAGACCCACAGCTAACATCATACTCAATGGCAAAGCGCCAAAGAGTTTTCCTCTAAAATCAGGAATAACACAAGGATGCTCACTTGTAGGGAATCCATGAGCCCCACACATCGGTGCACCAGAATGTAGAGATCCATGAGCCTCACATTGGGCCCCCGAATGTAGGGAGCCAGCCCTACATCACCCATGGGTACCCCAAGTTCAGTGGTGACAAAGGAATGAGAGAAAGGCAGATTAAGAGAAAAAGTGGGACCAGGGGCCATCACTTTATTACTCTGGAGGCAACAGTGAAGGCCCCGAGCTCTGATCCTCCACACTATTTATTGATTACAATGACTTTGATCTATAGGGTAGGGGTGGAGCGATGGTGGGGAGAGGGTGATGGTGGAGTGAATCAGTGGCCAGAACTGGCGTGTCATCCTAAGGATTGATAACAGTGGCAGTTTAAGAGTTTCACAGAACAAGAACATGTGGTTATCTTTAGCTTATTATCTATGTGCAGCTGGGGGAACACAGACCTTACAAGGAGCCTGCAAGTCGGGCTACGTCATAGTGCTACGAAGGGGTTTTACGTCCTTGAGCACAATGTTTATGGTAACAGATCCGAGGTCACCCTGCACCAGAACATGAGGCATGGAGAGGCCTTTTTCCTCAGAGGCCTCCTGCGGCCTTCTGCAGTTTGTGGTTCCTTGTTTATATGTTACTCATAACCAATTTATGTAGGCACTCTGTAAGTCCTTTCTCCTTTGCAGTGTTTCCCAACACTCACTCTCACCACCTTTATTCGACATAGTACTAGAAGTCCTAGACAGAGAAATTGGCAAAAATCATAACAATCATCATCATCATTATAATGGGCACCCAAATCAGACAGAAAAAAGTAAAAGTGTGTCTTTTCTGTGTGCAGGTGACATGATTTTAAATACAGAAAAGCCTGAAGACGTCATCAAAAAAAAAAAGAACATATTAGAACTAATAGAAGAAATCAGTAAAGTTGCAAGATATGAGACAATATACAAAACTCAACAGCGTTGCTGTATACTAACGATGAACTCTGAAGAAGAAATCAAGAAAACAGTCCCATTTAAAATAGCATTTGAAAAGCCTTAGGAATAAATTTATGAAGGAGGGAAATCACTGCACCTGAAAACTATAAAACATTGATAAAATTAGTTAAAGGAGATATACATAAATGGAAATATATTCTTGTTTACAGACAGGAAAAATTAATATTGTTACCCGAAGCAATCTACAGATTCAATGCACTCCCTATCAGAAGGCCAATGCCATTTTTCACAGAAATAGGAAACAATTATAAAATTTGTATGAAACCACAAAAGACCCCAAATAGCCAGAGCAACTTCGAGCAAGAATGAAGGTGAAGGCATTACACTTTCTAATTTCAAAGTATGTAACAAAGCAGTAGTAATCAAAAAGGTATAATACTGGCATAAACACAGACACATAGACTAATAGAATAGAGAGCTGAGAAGTAAACCCACACATGCATGGTCAACTAATCTTTGATAAGAATGCCAAGAATACACAATGGGGAATGGCTGGCCTCCTTAATAAATGGTTTTAGGACAAGAAGATGTTCACATGCAAAAGAATGACATTAGACCTTTATCTGACACCATACACAAAAATCAACTCAAAACACATTGCAGAATTAAACATAAAGCCTAGATCCTAAAACTCAAAGAAGAAAATATAGGAAAAGACCC